>JAULBW010000688.1:0-30001 GCA_032358265.1 Vaucheria bursata | reverse complement strand
TTATCCTAATATTAGAGCATCTTGAACCATTGCTTGATTCCAACCCGTGCGACTATAACCGCTTAAGTCCTAACAATATTGCACATTTGCCTTGAATGATCATATTGCACAAAACCATTTTTTTAGTTTATGGTTGAGCTTTATTTATTGCTTTATATTGAGCGTATTATATTGTGGAATTTCATACAAGTCAAACAGCTTGTGTACTAGCATTGTCCAGTAAAACCATCCATTGAGTGCAAGAGGGCATGTATTTTTCCTGTAAAACTGTAGTTTTCTAGCTTAAAGCTTATTGTGGATTTGGCAGGATCTACTTTAAGTTTTTCTACACTTAAAATGCACAAGGAGATAGGAGAAACTTGCAATAAACATAAGTCAACTTCAAATTATCTTCTGCATGATGAGACCTTCTTCACACACTGCTGAGTATCTATTATAATTGTTTTATTTGTGGTAACTGTAATACATACAGATATTAAAAAGAAATCAAATAACATATTACTGCATTTCTAGAAGTGAACTCTAGCAAGGTAAGACAAACAAATATTCAACTGTGTGACTGGACATTGGCAATTGCTCTGTAGCACAATTCTATTGGCTAAACAAAAGTTAGAATATGATATCAGCAGTTGAAATTCTAAACAATGTGAATGACAAATTTTCAAGAGTCATTGAGAATCTTCAACAGAAATAATTATGCTGCTAAAGTAAATCGGGATTTACCAGCTAATGATTAATTCCTAACACCGTCCTTCAATATGATCATGCACAACATCTAGTTGTCAGGAAATTTGCCCTATCCCAAGATACTAGCATTTCTACATCTCCCTAGCTATTCGGAATCGATGGTTAAAAGTACAAAAATCGATTGGTAGTTCTAAGGTCTCGGGATTGAATACCGATGCTTCCAGAAATTATTATACCTAGCTATACATTTTTTCAAGAATCCTAAAAATAGTTTTGTTTTTCTTGATAAAATATATTTTAGGAGTCAATAAAATTTTGAAAAACTGCTTAGCTGAAATATCTTTCAAGTGATTTTCAAGTACTTTTTTATTTTTACAATTTCTTGTCTGTAAAGAGTCAAACTACCAGATTTATATTCGAATTAGATTTAAAACCAAAATTAATAATGTATGACAAAAATACATTGGCAGAAAACTGAGGTGGTTGTTGAATATCAACAGTTCCAAGTACCCGAAATCTACCAGTAAATTATAATTACATTTTTCATAATATTCAACGTAAAGTACTCGAAGATCCCTAAAAAAGTACGTGATATAATTTTCACCCATATAGTTTTTTAGGAATAAAATTTACTCAAGTGGAATTAGGAATTTCTTGAAATCCCTCAGTGTAAAATGGCTTTAAATGCCGATTTACGTGTTTTTCGTGTCGGCTTGCTCGGTAAAATGTTTTATGTCATTAATTTGTTTAACTGAAATTCTCACTTGCATCCATTCACATGTGAGAATGATCATAAAGGAACTGGAAAGTAAGCGTTATGGAAGCTTACCGGCACATGTACCTGAGATCATGCTTGAAGAGAGCAGAAAAAAATTTGGTAGAATTGCGGCCTTTGGTTTTGCAGCTTTGACAATAATCACACTGTTAATAATGCTAACTCTTTCGCTCTCGAACGAAGTTGCCAATGCGCCACTTTCTCAAGTATTTACAGGATCTATAATTTATGCCGAAGAATATGCTTCATTAGCTGCATCTAGCAGCGGCAGTAGCCAGAGTACCAGCAGTAGCCAGAGTACCAGCAGTAGCCAGAGTAGTAGCAGCAGTTTTATGACTAGCAGCACCTTAAGTAGCAGCAGCACCTTAACCAGCAGTAGCACCTTAACCAGCAGCAGCACCTTAAGCAGCAGCAGCACCTTGAGTAGTAGTAGCATCCCAGACATCGAGAGCAGCTCAGATGCAGTTCGCGATGTAGAGAGCAGCAGTTCATTTAGTTGTAGGCTTAAGGGATGGCATCCATTTTGGTTTTTTGGTTTCTGGATTATTGTATTGAATTAGCAATATCATTCAGATTTCTTAATTCATTATTTAATTGTTTGCTCGAATTCTATATTTGAAGTTACAGTAGAGCATCTCTATTTTCAATCGATATTGTCAGATGCATCGGATTGGGAAATTGATATTTCAACTTTATTCGGTCAATAATATACATCATTTGTTCCTGCAGTTTTATTTCATTTTTCAAAATACTCTAATGGTGCAAATCCTTTATGATAGTAAAAATATCATGTATAGTATCCATGCATAAGAAACAGTTTAAAGGTTTTATTGAAATATTTCTTGTTATTTTACTTTTTCAGCTATGCTCATAATTTTTATGAAATTCTAGCATTCTAGACAGCTTTAGTAGCCCACTGTATATTACTGATAGATCTTAAATTTATTTCTCAGTAACCAATTGCTCTGAATGTACTTGGAGCACAATAATATTAAAATGCCTGCATATGCTGTTATTAGATTGGTATGATCATATTCATGAAGTAGCCGCTGTACCGATTTGAAACCCTGACCTCGTACGACTGCAGTTAGTCCCACCACATTTTAAAATGATGCCTTCAAATTTTCAGACTTACAGAACCAAGTATTATGACGTATTATGTATACACTATTCACTGACAGAATATTAAAAATTTTGTCACATGATGCTGCTCTTTATTTGTTCTATAATTATAGCATTGGTTTGGTTATTGCTTAAATTTATATATATATATCTATGTAATATTTCCGTAATCAAATCTAAATAAGCCACAATACATTGTTTATGAAGAAAAAAGTGTAAGCAAAGTCTTTAGGGCGCTCTACAATAAGTTATGCTTGGGATTCAAGCTCGTTTGCATTGCAATAAAATTAACAGTATGTAATTTCTTATTAAATGAATGAAATAAAAAATTGAGGTACTATGAAATATGAAAAGCATTTAAAAATATATATATTCAACATGAACTTTGCACTGTTTTATTCTCGTAACGTAAGAAAAAGTCATGGCTGTGATACCTTTTTGCAGCAAATCAAGCAACTATCCTATTGACAATGCGAAAATAAAGTACAATATATTAGATTTATCATTAACTCATGCTGCAAAGGATCGATAAGAGTAATATTTCGAGGAGTGCATAAATGTCTAACAAGACCAATGGTCAAGAGAAATGAATGCTATATGAGATATATAACATTTCTAGTGGTTTCATATTAAAAATTCAACCCCAAGCTTCTGAAAGGCTATAGTTTACGAGTAATTCGCCATTTTTTTCAAAGCATAGGAATAGCTCGATTAACACTTGATCAGGACTAGGAGAAAATGCACTATTGCAATATAAAAATAAAGGCGATGAATTAGATATTTTAAGCTGCGTTCTTAGTGAAGCTTGAAGTTCTTGAAACGTCCATGATCCAGGAACACGAAATTTCGATTGCCGTAAAATCGGTGCATTCCCAACAGCAACAAAATGAATCCGGACTGTAATATTTGTAAAATATATATGAAAATAAAAACTATTATATTAGGGAAAGAATTTTTAATATTTGACCTTTTTAAATGAACTTGCAGAAAAAGAAATCAGGAATTATTTAAATACCTTTTTCTGATAGCGAATCTGGTGTCGAGTCCGTATTTTCGACAGAAGTCATTTAAATTCTTGTTTAATATGATAAAACTCAAAATTGGCAAAAGAAGCAATTTTTACAGCACAAGAAGATCTGTCACATGGGATATATGGGGAACAATGAAGATTACTTAAATTATCTTAAAATTTTGTCTTTCGATTTCCAAAAACCTGTATTTTAATTTTGGAATTCGGCCGTTTCGGGTTTCTGCATAATTTTCTCTATAAATATACTGGAAGATTATTTGACTGCGAGTGCGGTTTACAAATTACAACGCAATACCATCATCATAGATTTAACTCTCAACTCTCAAAACGATGTCAGGAGGGCAAGGAACCAATCTATATTCACCTGACGCAACATCTGCAGGAACCTTCGGTGCCACAGAAAATAAATTTGGAAATGTGCTAGCATCGTCGAAGGTCCTTGGGGTCAAAGCTTGGACTGTCGTTCAGAGCAAGGTAGCTCAACCACCTATGCTCAATTTTTTTTACTTTGTATATTTATGTTCAAAGAAATAATCCTTGAAAGTGAATAATATGATCTCTGTTAATCGAAAATTTTTGTCTAATATCTAACTATAACTTCCGACCAAGCGAATATCGATTTTCCAAGTTTTTAATATAGTTCGTTACTTCTATGCTTTTGGTAGAGCCGAAAGAAATTTTTCTTACTTGATATTGAGGGGAAAGTCAATATCTAATGTTCTTTTATTATGCTAATTTTACTTCCTAAAAAAGAGCTTAGAAATATCTGGATAACTTATCTGCTTTAATTACTGAAAATTAAATTCAAGCTGGGTGAAATTGTAAATGAATTTTTTCAAATTATTTAAAATTTAATTTTCTACTATTGATGTTTGCAAAACCTGTAAATTTTGATATAAAATTTTTACCTTTACATTCGATTATAAAGGGAAAAAGCCCGAATCAGTAAAGCGTGCAAAATAGATGAATTCGATATGTGAATAAGGAAGTAAAACAAATCTTTAAAATAAAATTAGAAAAAATGATCTTCAGTAATAAAAAGTTCATAAATGATTGCTTAAATGGCATGCTTGCAAGTTCATCCTTTCTAAAATCATTTCTATCTAAAAAAAGTTTTAACTCTATTCATCTAATGTTACAATTTATGATGCAGGTGAATTTTCCGCCAGTGCGTTCTCCCACATTATTCTTTGGCCTCGGAACAGAAAAGCCTTTTTCTATCCCCAATTTATCCGATGTGATTGCCCGGTTGAAGCTCAATGCTCTATTTTATTCAAGCAATTATGCTTTACTATACCTATGTTTGTGCGGGATGTCTATTATTACAGATCCAATATCTCTAGCATGTTTATTAACCACCTGCGTAGGCTGGTTTTTTATTGTTCGAGGAGGCTCAGACCCAGAAACTGACTATGTCAGGTAAGATCCAGCAAAATTAAGTTATAATAAATTTGTTGTTAGCGAATTTTAAACTATAATGAAAGAATCAAGAAGTCGTGTTGTACCAAGTGCAGCTTCATTTTTTGGATATAATGAACATATTTCAATTGATATTTTATTAAAATACATATGATATTCTATTCTTTGATTGCTTTACACTCCACCAATCTCCTTTTACTGGTGTTTATTGATATCTTTTATCCGATATATTAACTGATAGCATAGTTATGACCAATAGTTTCAGTTTATGGAATACCAACTGTATTCAAAATTGATAATTTGTTAAATTCGCAAGATTCAACATAAGTGCCTGAAAAAAATCCAGTATTTGATTCCATGAATATTTGTTGCATTTTTCTATTAATTTAATTTAGAAAATTCTTTTTTTAGTTTGGGATCTTTGAGGATTAAGAAGACTGTGGCATATATTGCTATGGGCGTTGTTAGCGTGTTTGCTTGTATACAGGTATCATGACTCAAATCATTGTTATGCACAGTTATAACATTCAATGTAAAGATACGCTGGCAATATAAATCGCCCCAGGACCAAAGTACAAAGTTTACCAAAATAATTTTTATCTTCAAGGACCAAAATTAAAATTTTTGTCAATGGTTAGAATATTTTAAGAAAGGAAAACATTCAACTTTCGGACGTAACTGAACTGTTGGAACCACCGAATAATTCATTGTATCCGAAATCTGATGGTCAACTTGGCACTGTATGACTTTTTTATTCGTTATATCCAAACTTACTGCATAAAATTGCCGTTAACTAGTGATTGGTTCATATTTCACTTAATATTGAATGCTTGTTTAAAAATCTTATGAAAATAAAATAGTAACAAACTGATTGACACAAGTGAATAGCGTATCATTACAGTATGTGCACATCTATGTAAATTACAATTTATTAAAAATCAATATATTCATTAATTTCGGGTTATTTTTATGACCTTAAAAAGGTTAAAATAGTGAAGTCATTTTTTAATGCATTTATGTCAGAAAGGTCAGAAAAGTTTTTTTTTTTATTAGCGTTCGTTATGTTCATGATTCAAAGTAGAACAAATAATTCATGAATGAGTGTTTGAGACACTTCAATGTTGAAAAGTGATATTGCTGATACTACCGCGAAATATATTTTGCGCGTTGGTCCCGAGTGTTATTTATTTGGTATATATATATATTTGCAATTTCCATAGAATGGCTTAAGTTTGTTTCAAAACTAATAGATATCATTCAACAGAATCTATATTTGTAGATGCCTGTTATTCTCAAATATGGTACACGATAAGCTAGCAAATCTGTATTTTTCCACAATGTCGTATCATTAAAGCCAACCCAAGCTCTTCATCAAATTTGTGAGCAATTCTAAAAGAAAAATTATACAAAATTCAACTATTAAGTATTCTTTTCGAATTTAAAAAATGGCATCACTGAACTAATGCTGGCTTGTAAAAGAGTTGTACATAGCACTGGTAAAATCACATATTCCATGTTTGACCAATCCAGTGTCAGAAGTTCAATAGATGGGTTCTAAGTATTTTTCAATTATAGATGTTGTCATCCACCCATAAAAGTTTTCCTTTTTTCAGTATATCAACCTTGAGAAAATATAGTTTGATTTCAGCCGCTTCCAATTGTATTCGATTACCAAATGAAAAATTTTCTGCTTAAGCAAGGGAAAAATGATGACTTAAACTAGGTTTTCAGTTCATATGACTTGGATCACCTCCAAAATAGATGAATATTTTTTACTATATAACGGAATCAAAAGTAAAAGCATTGATCAACGCATGTTTTTTGATCAATACAAGTTTTTATTGTACAGTTAATAGGTACTCTGTTAGGATGGAGCTTATGGCTGGCACTAGGTTTATCACTTGGACATGCAAGCTGCAGAGACGCAACTGCACTTGTGGACGCAGCTGAGGCTGAGAAAAACAAGTTTGAGGGCGAAATTGGGACTTTTCTGGATGCTTAAATTAGGCATCCTGCCTACTTTTGTCGTGCAGTAGTACATATTCACGTGTACTGTTGCCGAATTTAAGGCAGTCTCCCTCAAAAAGCTCAACATAACGCCCTGATTCTATTCGCTCATTATTTAGCCAAGTTCCATTTGTGCTGAAATTAAAATGAAATAAATATAATTTTTCAAACTCTAAAGATTCAATGGCTAGTACAATTGAAAGTTTATGCATGTACAAGTATAAAATGCCCAACACCACGTTCGATTTAATATGCTCGGTATCAATAGCCATTAACTACATTACTACAGGCATTACTATCTGCCAGGACCATCGAATAAATTCTTATATTCGAAAGCCTGAAGCTGAACTTTGAGTAATAGAACTTTTTACTTTTTCGTTATAAGCGAATATTTGTAAAAAGCGAATCTGCTATATTCAAAGTGTACTGCATGTTGACAGTCGCCACAAGATGCGATTTATTATTGATTGGTGTTGAAATTTATGCAATTTTCAGATTCTTTTTATAGTACTGAGTTATATTTACATTTTGGAACAAAAGTATAATCAATGGGTATCTTTGCAAAGTGAGCCAACCATTTTTATGCAAATTTTCAAATAAGTAATTAGCTAATATGAAATATTTAATTTTGAGCATGAACGAATATTGACCAGGTGCATCAATATATGTGCACGATAAAATTGAAGTCAGTTTTCATTTAATTTTAACAGAGGTAAAAGCTACTTTGATGCAACACACCTTTCGAGATCTAGTATATAAGGCTTAATTGCCCGAACTGTTTCCATTTCTGCTTCATTTACAGTTTCCTTTAACCGATATTGTAAGACTGCATGCTGCTTAGAACAGCTTGGATGATCAACCGGAATATCTGCAATTTTACGTTCTCTCCCGAACAAATATGCACTTTGCCTGTAAGAGCGTTCACAAAAAACAATGGGCATACAACTTGAATCCGATTTGGAAATTAAAATTTTTGAATTGTGGTTTTGGCACTATATTTGAAAGTAGTTTCATTTGCTCTAAATAATTAAATTTGGAAGCTACGAATATGTCGGGATCACTGAAAGAGTTTGTTAAATCCGAAAAGTTAAAATTGAACCAGGCATAAAAGTACTTTCTTCTTCGTTAAATGAAAATCTGCTAAAAGCAAGTTTGTTTTATCCGCAGTTTTCTGTATTTCTTTTCTGAAAAATATTTCTTAGAGTAATCGAAAAAAGGATTTTGTGAAGGTAAAGATTTAATTTTAAATCTATCCTTATCAAATTACATTGATTTACCATCGATTTGACCGCTTAAAGCCTTCATATTTATCTATGCATAAATTATATCTCAACAGCACCTCATTTAAGAATACTCATAGCGTGAGTTTGCGATGTTATAGCTGGATGTAAACATACATAATCTAATACAATTTTACTGCAAATAAACCTAAATAAAGGAAAAAAATTACCAATAAATGCACGATAAGGTTTTTTTTACGTATTGCACCCACTTTCATACTTCGCTATACATATACAACTTATGTGAACATTTATTAACGTAACTCATTCATCTATAAATTGCTTACTGATTAAGAAAAACTGATGATGCACAATAACAAGAAATCTGCTGTATTGATATGTAGATGAATACAGGGTGAAAAAATGAATTATGGAATATAGAAATGGCGCACAATCAAACAAGCTTTACTAAACCTACAATAGTTAAAAATCTGGAGTTTACCCCAAGAAATCTTATGTGTCTTGAATTTTTGTAAGTTAACTGGCTATGTAAGCCATTATTGCCTTTTCTAATTAAAAAAGTACTCTTGCTTGACAATGAATCAAGAACCTCGCTGAGTCAGTTGTGCATTTAAAATTATTGCAGTTGTTTCGTATTTTTTTATCCTCAAGTGAAAAATTTGTATTTCGAATAAAAGAGAAATTTTACATGAATTATGAATTAGTGCATTGCTTAAGAGTTAAAAATAGTTTAATCTTAATTTAACATGGAAGAGAAGCAACTCACCTATGAATATGCATTGTCTGGGTGATTTCATCATTCTTAAAGACATAAAAACGCCACCGACGAGTTGGAGGACGGGCATCTTCAGGCTCTGACCACTTTAAAACGATTCCTTTGTACACATTTCCAGTTTTGTCATCTTTGGCAAGTGCACCAGAGAGGCCGAAATCTGCAGCTTCTTTAAGTTTTGATGCTTCTTTCTCAACCATAACTGATTCAGATTTATCCTCCATCAGTTCTTTTGAACGCGCGTCGTGTTCGCTAATCAACTCATCACGACGCTGCATGGTCATTGTTTCTTTTGATTTTGTACGTTTGATTTCATATTCTAAACCATCGAGTTTCTTATGTTTGCTCGTTTGATTGCTAGCAACTAAAATGCCAGTTTCATTAGTATGTGATTTCTTATGACGAGAGCTTTCTCCAGGGGACCTACTGCGACTTTCTTTAGAAGCTCGAGAGCGTTTCCTATCCTTAGTCGATTCTTCGTATCTAGTTTTCTCACGTGATAGACTTCGAAAAGCCATGTCGGTTGTTTTAGGCGACTTTTCTTCGTTTATATTCCCGGTTTTATCTCGTTTACTCCGATGATTACTTTTTCGAGGTGATCGATTGTGCTTTCGCGAATCACTGCGATCTCTTTCGCGCCTTCGATAGGATTCTCGTCGTCCTCGATCGGATTCGTTGCTGCTAATTGAGCGTTTTTTGTTCGAAATTCGTTCATGACTTCGACTTCGACTTCGACCTCTATTTTTATCGTGCCGCCCACCCATTACACTGCCAGATCGATAGAAGTTTGTAGCTCGTTGCAGCAGGTATATCTTTTAAAACAGAAAAGATGTTTGGTATATACTTGCTTTATGCTAATGTAATACACGAATATTAACCGTACAAGTACGGGTCTAGAACATTACGGCAACAATGATTCATTGCATTACCTTGTCTTACAATTAGTGAACTTATTATGCTTACGCATAGTACATAGCTTATTTAGAATGCATTTTAGCTCTGCAATTATACTCTCTGTGATACTATCTAAGATTTATGATTCATGTTCATCGACAGAATACCTTTTATCGGCTATCTCAAATAGCAAGCAAAATAGAGAAAATAAAGAAAATAGAGAAAATAGAGAAAAAAATCATTACGAGATTGAAGCTCCTGGTGCAAATCCACTTGAATTATTTCATGGAACAACCACTATAGCCATGGTATTTGAAGGAGGAATCATAGCGGCAGTTGATTCTAGAGCAAGCATGGGTGGTAAGTTCCTCCAATATTTACATAGTTTTCCACATTTAAGGAAAATTTAGCGAAACATTCGTTATCGTGTAAGAAATACTTTAGATTCAACCTTTCAACAGCTTGAGTTGCTACCTTTAATTTTTATTTTTAATTTATATTTTTTAATTCTGGCAGCATAGTATTTACTAGTGTATCCCCAAGTTTATTTACGAGGCAAAATATTTTATTCATTGATGAAAACAGTAGTAAAATCAAAATTTATCGAATATTTGTTTAGTTATTAATTCATTAAATCACTTATTGTTGAAATAATTGATGCTGTCTAATATAATTTTGACAAGTGTCAATAATTGCTTAATTTTATCTTTTTGACTTGTTTCTTATTCTCAAAGTACTTTTGGGTAACTATTGGTTTCTGAAAAGTTAAAGAAAGAAAAGTAAAACAGTTATTTTATTAACAAATTATATCCGGAAAATGAATATAATTAATAATTGCTTTCGATAATTTCAAATGGTTGATTACAAATGATTTTGAAAAAATTTTATATTACAATGATATGATTAAAACTGGTACTAACTGACATGTCTTTTTTGCGTACAGTGCCAATTGATAAGTGATTGTACTTAGTTGCATTTTCAATAGGTTGCCAAGAGACATACTGTAAATACCTCGTCTTCACATATCTTTGCAAATTGTTCAAATAGTTGAAATTATCACAATTTTTTCAGTTTAATACACTCATTCGAATATTCTTTTGAATACATGTTATTATTCTAAAGTATTTTGAGCAGAACAATGAAATCTAGTACATTGAAATTTTTTCTGTTAGTTTATGAAACCAAAATTCATTGTTATTTTTTGCATTTAAGAAATTAAATTTTTGTCTTATTTATACCCAAATTCTTTTAATATTGTCTCGTGTAGAATTCCATATCCAAGTAAGTTTTAAAAACTCTTATTCAATTAACGAGTTTTGTTTTTTGGCAGCATTTGTGGGCTCATCTACAACAGAAAAGCTCATTCCAGTTTCAAAGCATATTGTCGGAACGATGGCTGGAGGTGCTGCTGATTGTGTCTTTTGGCTAAGAATGCTGGCCAATCAAATCCGCGAACACGAAGGAAAAGTAACTGTTAAAGGAGCAGCAAGAATGCTGGCCAATATGCTCCATGATATTGCTGGAAAAGGTAGCAAATGATGAATTCTATTGGCAATATAATCCATACATAGCTTGCCAATAATCTGAATTTCGTAGAGTATAACCCCCTAATTCGAAATTTTTCGATTTAAAAAGTAAATCGAATTGACACGGCTTCTGAAAATGAGCCAAATTTCTGGTAATGCAGGTAAATTTCAGTTAACACGGTCTTTTACTTAGAAATGATTAGCAATTTCCATAATTTATTTGAAATCTACATGCAAACTGAATAGTGCATTTTTGATAGCTGCAATTTTTTCACTGGCTGCATTAACAGCATTATTTTAGAATACCTGTATCTATCTCTATGCATGCAGTAAATTTCGGATAGTACAAAACAGCTGGGACATTCGTGTATTCTATACAAGTTAAAATTCGTGAATAATGAATGTGTTACTTCAAAATTTTACTTCACATATATATATATATATGTTTTGGAGCTATGAGCAGTAATAGGAACCATGTGGTTTCTCATTTCATTACTTGACTGCCCATTTTTGTGCAATAAGTGGGTTTTAAAAGGCAAAATCTTGCATCACAAATATTTCATTATCTATCTAGTAAAATTTTCCCTCTGTCAGCGTCTTCCTTATAAACTGAACTTTTTTAGGGAATGCTTTATAGATAAAAAAATATTTCATGTTGTCCCTCAGTACATTATCGATGTTCTTTTAAGAGTACTTTTACCCCACTAGTAATAATTTTAGTTTTTTCTACAAAACTTAGGATTAATTGCAATGACACCAAGCTTCAATAATCAAATTAAGACATAGATTAAATGAGGGAAAAATTGCTGTGATGAGTAAGCACCAGTAGGGCAATATTATTTAAGGAAGCTCATTAGATATAATAGGAGATTAATTCAGAGGCATTATCCTAATATGCGTGACTTTTGTGGCCTCAAAACTGTTATATTCATAGCATTTCAGCAATAATTGATTTACAGAAAAAAATTTGCCTTATTACAAAACACTCGAATTACTCAGGTTAGAATCTTCTTATACAATGCTTCCATTATCTACAAATATTGATAGTTGTTGACTGAAGAAATCTTTATTTTCAGGCTATGAACTTTCAATTGGAACGATGCTTATGGGCTATGATGAAATTTCAAATTTAGAAAATGGATGTTCGAATACTAGTCAAAATCCGAGTTTATACTTCGTCGATAATCTTGGGACTAGAATTAAGGGACAATATTTTGCCGTAGGTTCTGGTAGTACATTTGCCTATGGAATAATAGATACTCAATATAAATACAATATGACACTTGAGGAGGCAGCTAATCTTGGTCGAAGAGCTGTACAGCATGCCATTTTTAGAGATGCAGCATCAGGTGGCTATATAAATGTGTACCATGTGAATAGTTCGGGGATGACTCAAATTAGTAGAGACTACGATAAAACGATGCTATCCTAATTTCATTTTTGTTTGATCATGCAATCTGCAACAATGTTCGACGCTCTTTGTTCTGTGTTCACGTGAGTTTGCGTGAAGTGGAGATAAAATGAAAAGATGAGGAATTCCGGAGTGACATTTTTGCATTTATCAGTATCCTTGCATTCAAATTTTGAAATCCAGATGTTAGATCTTAGCCAATTGTAGCCTTGATCACTCCTATCCTTACTTTAAGCACAACTGCCACATGATATACCATTTTTTGATTGTATGTAGGTACCGCATCAATATGTGCAAACTTTTCTTGAAAGCTAGTTAAAATTTCTAAAACTGGTAATTTTGCCCTAGGCACTGAAAGTTGCCAAAAAAGCTGATATACGAAAATGAAAGTATATCTAAATTTTCTTATAAATTGCTTTCACGTCGTGATTTCTGATTCTTTCGAATAGGTTTAACTTCATACATCTTATCTATTCCATTCACTTTGTATTATACACTATCATACATTACATGATTAAATTCGCAAGAACAAGTAGAGTTGCAACAGTACTATTGTAAAAGTTAAGGCAAAAAACAAACATAAGCAAAGCAAGTGTGAAATCTAAAATATATTAGTGCAAGACGAGCAAATGTATTGATGCGAGCAGTAAAGATTCTGCTGCTCCAAATAGAGTAGTCGCCGTTCTGTAGGATACGATGCAAAATGATATGATAATTATAGAAGCAAGAGAAAGTGGATTGAAGTTAGCATTTAACATTGCAAGTGCTCCGAGAATTGGTACAAGTTTGGCCAGCTCAGTAACTGAGACATTATATCGCAGATTGTTCCGTGAAATTCGCATGATATTGAAAGTTGAATAAGTGTATAATAAGTAGGATCTTTTTGAATAGTTATGTATGAAGTGTGCTTCCATATATATATATATATATAAAGACAATTATGTAATCCTTTTTAAGTGCTGACAATAAAATAGTTTATATTGATTGATATTATAGAGTGATTTTTTATCATGACATTAAAATGGTTGGTAGCTACAATTTTCACAAGTTGACCAAAAAAAATAACCAAGGCCATGTTGGTAATTTCTTGATTGCATTGAAAAGTTAATTTATTTATAAGAAAACTCGTGACAATCGTAACACAGTTTCTATTGGCTGAAAATTTTAAAGCACGAAATTTTTATTATTTTTATGGTGGATTAAAAAATAAGAAAGTCGTACTATTCTTTTGGGAGCATTGCCATTGAATGAGTATATTATACCTTTTCGAATATTAGAAATTTATATTTTGACATGCACCAGCAGCTTTAATATATGCTGTATGCTGAAATGCACTAAGATACTTGCATTTCGATTAGCATTTTTATGGATCTTGCCTTTGTGGTCATTGCTACAAGATTTTTACAATTTCTAGACTTTAACATGGTAGGCTGTTTTTATATCTATACAATAAGATTAGTATGTCTTACAATTTGAAGCATATTGAGGATTTATACGATGTTACATGTATGTACGTAAAAATTGTTGCTTTATAGTAACTACCTTCAATGCTACATATTTTTAATATGCACTTGCACAGACGGAATTGTTGTTGAAACGATTAGATGATTCAATTACAATACTAGAGTTGCAAACAGCCCCGTATCTTCAGATGACGAGATGGGCGTTCATATTAAAGATTTAAAATCTGGTACTGCAGTTAAGGCAGCGAAAGTCTTGAGATGTGGCCAGGTGTCAAAGTCTTACCATAAGGATGTACGGTATTCACTGAACTTTTGTACATAGTATTACTGACTTCACTGGAAGCACTACAATATGTTTTGTCTATTGAACTTACTCTTTTATTCGAAGCAAAAAGAGAAAATTGGGCTGACCTTGATGCTGTGTTCATCAAATTCATCTTCAGTTGTTGACACACTGGAGGTTGCTGTGATATTGGTGTGAGTTTCCTATTTAATGTTAACTTTTTGTAGTCACTTGCTTTCTGAGAAAAATCTGTTGATAAATTCAATTTACCACAATTTGGCTGATGAAGATTTCTATACATCTGAGATAGAAAAGAATTCGATCTATGGTCTACTCGAGACGTGGAACCACTCAGGCTATTTAACATTGATATGTCTCCCATTTGGTTTTGTTTTGACGATCTGTTTAGACAATCGACGGCACCTATACAGTTAATATCTGAAACCAGGGAGCGAATTCGAGCTTGATCAAGTCGCCTTTCCAAGGAAAATTTCTTCTTTAGACGTCTGATCTCTGTTTCAGTTTCACTTGCTGCTAACTGTCGCAAACGACATTTCTCTGCATCTTTCGCGTGAAGTATTACCTGCATTAAGTATCGTCCTTGCTTCATCCTTAAATCATTATCGCGATGTTTAGAGCTCATTTCCTATCTGCGTCTAATAGAAACAAATGGATTCTAGATTCTTTGCTGTAAAAATTTACGAAATGAGTAATAAATGTGCTCATTAAGTGTCCAAAATGATGTAACGGATTTCATAACGAAGTTAAAATGGTTTTTTGATTGTATATTATGATCCGAGTTTTTCATTGCGAATCAAGCATGACTATACATACTTTAGAGAAACAGCAGCCTCACGTTAGCGAGGAAAACATAAATGATATTCAAGAGCGTGTTAGACTACTGCAAATCGAACGAAAAGATTGCGTTGAGGCGACAGAAGCAAATAAAGCTACAAATCGCGAAATCATACAGCACCTGCATGATAAAAATAAGAATTTGCGGTTGAAATTACTGCAGCTACAACGTGCTGGTAAAGATGGAGGAGATGAAACTGAGAATATTCAATCATTGGAATCTGAGGTTTGATGCAACGAACAATAAAACTTACGTGATGTATAAACTGAAAACATTCCTTTGTATTATTCGCAGTTTTCTCGATGATAAATTTCATATCATCTTGTTCCCGATTCTCTACTGAAATAAGCATATTTCATTCTTGGAATTAATTTTATGGAACATAATTCTTGACAAGTTCCTTAAACACTACAAAATTTTTTTATTCTTTCTTTTCTTTATCTCATGTTTTAATTACAGATATCGAGACTTCGAAAAGTTATTGACATAAATCGGACAAAAAGCTCAACATTGTCTCGACAACTTCAGTCTCTAACAGGTAGAATATGCAATTGTACAAAAATGGCTTGGAATTGCAGCTTTGTTTACAAAAGGGAAACTAGTGGTCCTGATATGAAACAAAACATTATACTGATAAGTTTTGCATCATAATCTTGAAGTAATTGATAATTTTCCTTGCATCTAGATCATTGGAGAATTTGAACTGATTGTATTGATGAGTATCAATATATTCAAGATTTTCCTTGTAAAACTATTAATTACCAGATATTTTTGAAGTGATATTTACAATTTTCATACATTAATCTAGCTTCATAATTAGCTTTATTTTATCCATTTTTTAAAAATGTCTGTTTTAACAACCAGGTTTTTTGTAAAAAATAATGTTTAATTTTAAAACAACTGAAATTATTTAACTTGACAGATACGGCCAATGATATTCATTTGGAATCAAGCAATCCTGGCGTGCAGAATCCATCTATGTGTAAAAAATTTAATTTGCTAGAAACAAAGCTAGCAGATACTATGGTCAAGTATAACGAAGCAAAGTGTATACGCGAGACATACATAAAAATACTGCACAGAATGAGAGAAGAGAGGACTGGCTTTGATAACATACTGGTAACAAATCTGTTATTTTAACAAAAAGGAGTCTAACATGGTAGTAATAGTTAAATACTAGCAATGGAATTGAATGTTAAACTGTTATCTCAATTTTAACTATAAAATATTAAAGTAGAAATACAATACTGCCAACAAATTTTTAGCATGATACTAACAGTCTCTATTTATTGTTTATACATCAACAATGTTGATAACTGAATGCTAGTAATGAAATGCACCAACAAAAATGATAGCATATGTTAACAGAGTATAATGCTAGTAATTAAATGTTAGTACATGTTAAAATAATAGGGTTGCTTATATAACTATAATGAAAATCCAATGATAAAGATTTTGAACTAGAAGACCAATCAAAGCAAAGAAACTTGAATTTGCGACTTTTTGTTGTCAAATGCAGAATTACCTTGACAAAGAATAATCTACAGTGAACTTGAAATTCTTGGCATAATATTATTAAAAATATCAACAATCTGTTTAGTGATTTTTTAGTACTATTGTTTAGGGGGCTCTAGAAAAGGCTGTGCATGCAAAAAATGAAGAGGTAAATGATTTAATGGAGTTAAATGGTGAGGCCAATCTAGCAAAAGAGGTGTGTGTTTCTAGATGTATTGCATTACAAAGCATTTGAATTTACTATTTGATTTGTGAATTTACATGCATATATACATAGATGAGCATGTGTCAATTTTGGAACAGATGAAAAAATTTTCTATTTTCTGAAATCAGGAAAAAGTCCATGTATGCATTAGCTGTCATTTTTTGTGCTCATAGAAATGATCTTTGTATTGTAATATTTGCTCTAAAAAAATTATTTTTGATTCATTTTGACCTGTGAGAAGTATCTACATGAAAAATCAATTTCAACTAGTTTATTAATATTATGGTCATGTATTGATTTTAAAATTTTATATTTGGGATGTGAGCTTACAACAGTAAAAAATTGATTTTTTATAGAAAAAACCTTATATTTAAGTTATTTTAAAATAAAGTCATCTGAGTAGACGTATTTACATGTAGGTCTCATTGGCAGAAGTGGAAAAGGCACGGATTTTTTATCAAAATAATCAATTTTTGAGGAAAAAAGAATTGAACGAGAAAGATCAAATTGCAAATGATAGAATGAAAATCAGTGATATTATCAATGCAGAAACTCAAAATAAGGTACTTATGATCTAGTATGTACTGCACATACTGATAACTTTATACATGTAGAATAATACAGGCATCGATGCAGATACTCACGTGGACACTGAGTCATATATTCATACACGCAAATGCATGCTAATACACCTATTCATACAAATCTACAGTGAAACCTCCTAAGTTGGACGTTTCAATGCCAAGTGCTCAAATGTCCAACTTGTAGAGGTTTCCGGATATACAAATGACAACAGCAACTTTTCGGAAAGCGCAGAAAATTATGGTCAAAAATGTTCGCGGACATTACTCCTCAGGAAACAATTATTTTTCTATTATATTTGAAGAATGAATATATAATTCAAATCTCTTCTATTCCGTCCTAGATATCAATATGATAATTTTTACTAGAGGGAAAAAATTGGTACTCTACTGTTTATTTATCAAGATTTTTTCTTTGTGAAAATTGTTTGTAGTTGCACATTGAACCTCCAGTATCTCATGAAACAAGGTGTCTATCTATGAAAGGTAAATACCTTAGTAGGCTGAGCAGCAATATTTCATTTGTCTGGAGATATGGTGCTGGAAGACTCCTTGAAATAAGTAAATGCTAGTTAAGGATAGGAAGTTGATTTTTTTTTAAATCGTTTCAACCTTTCAGATATTATTCTAAGATTTGACCTTCATAGATATCTCATTATGAGCTGAAAAAACTTTTTTTTACCGTTCAAAACTTTCTTCAACAGTATTTTGTTAGTAATTTTTAAACTGTCTCTTTTTGTTGAAAAAAACATTAGTTAACTACTCTACACCATTTATTGCACTGGATCCGAGCACTAAAATTCAATATTTACTCAAAAAATTGTCAATTCGACAAAAAAGTAACTAGGTCACCTTAGTCCATGCAAGAACAGACAGGCAATGTTAATACAAATCATTATTAAAAAGGATATTCATTAAATGGGGTTTTACCGTATGAGTTCATGTTTAAAATTGAATTTTCTTCTAGGAGCTTAATTCGAGCGTGCATCTGAATAGTGTCAATGCTATCACAGAGGAAAATGCTGATGAATCAAATAATATCAAGCTTGATACGTACAAGGAAGTATTTGGGAAAATTAGAGAGACAACTGGAGTATGCAGTGTAAATGAGGAAAGTAACATAATACATATATTTTAAAATAAAAACTGAAAAAAATGCTCAATTTAATGGTGACAAAGCATTGATTTTCAATGAGCTGTCATTGATCATAGCATAGTTGCATTAGCATAAAAGTGTTGATAAAAATTTCTTATATTCATTTATTTCTGAAAAAATTTACTTAAGCTTAAACTCGAATCAGTAGAATATCAGGTGACAATTCATGCCAAAATTTAGGCACACTCAGCTGAAGTACATGAAACTTTGGACATGGTAAACCTATCTGGACCACTCATTTACTTTTGTATTTCAAATTCCTTGTACCAAATCCACTTTACGCAAACTTGCTATATCCAAAAGCTATAGCTGAATTTGGAATGATGTGTTTTTTTACATATGAAAGTCTGTCAATTGATAATTTGTTGCCTATAGAGTTTACTATGTTTCTCAGAAAATAATATAAAATATATCACAGTTCACAAGTAAGACACAGTTCCAGAATATATTGCAATTCATATATAGATCCCCGATTATAGGTAACTTAATACGTAAATACAGTTCAGATTGAATTCTAACTGAGGAAAAGGTCTGGTGGCATAATTTATTGATATACGCAATTGCACTGTAACATTGAATTGTTCTAGAACCTTATTCCATAATTACAGATTCAAAAGATGGCTAGTGTTAGCATACCGTACTAATTGGCATCAATATTAATATATCCAACTAACAATCATGTATTTTTTGTAATAATTTTTTATACATTTCAGATCATCAAAAAATTGTTGGATCAAGATACTTTAACAAATAGCCTCAAGTCAATGCTCATTCAGAATAAATCTACAATTCAAAGTTTACAAGAAAAACTTGATGAGCTCAGAAGTGAGGATGGCAAAAAAAAAAACAGCAATTATGACTTTGTGAATTTGAGTCAGCAGTTCGAATCCTTTGAAAAACAAATATACAAATGTACAACTTCTCTGCTACAGACTCAAATTCAACATGAAGTCATTTTGAATACCAGCGTGGATGCAAAAGCCGGTATAGAGGTATACTCCATAATCTTTTATTATAATGAAGCTGACTATTTTGTGTTTTGTGAAAAGTTGAATGTCACGAAGAAATTTTTGATTTCAAAATTTCTTGAATAAATCAACTTTACATTGCCATATTATCAGCCCAATATTTTTGTTAATTTATTTAAGAATGGAAATTCTTTTAAACCATGCAAATTACCCCTGATTTATCTTTTTTTTACTTCAAAGCAACTGTTCTTGCATAAATTTTTTTTATCCGAAAACTACTTTGTGTAAATTTATATCAATTTCAGTAATCATAAATATTTCACTGAAATATAAACCTTTTCTAATTTTTTTTAATTTATTTAGCATTTGAACAGGAAGTTGATGGCAATTTATGGAAAATTTGGGAAATTATTCCCTGTCTATCCTCTTGACAAGAAAGACCCATCCAAAATATTACTGCATGTTGCATGTTGTTTAAAAGCTGCTCAAGATGTTGTAAATGGTGGGTATTTGAAAAATAATGTACAAGGTAATGATGTTAATACGGTTTGTTCGAGTTTGAATGTAAACAGTCGTTTGGAGAATGAGTCTGAATTAGACGAAGATGCTGAGCTTGATCTGCGAGAAGAAATCCGTAAAAAGGTATGCATGCGCACATATTTGAATAAATTCTTGTATGAATGTTATGTTCATATGCATAGTTGCATGTAATTTCTTGTCTACTTTATCCCCAGAGATTTTGAAAATTCTTTGTACCACTAAATACTCGTAACTAAACCTGCTAATGAGATTGCTTAGAATCTAGGAGAAAAGTATTCTTCAAAATAATATTTGTTGATCCGAATTAGCAATGCAGAGATAACTTGTGTTTTTCCGATTTCATTTGGAATTGTCTTAGTAAACATTGTACATGACGCATCTACAGAGATTACTGAATTAGTTTGTTACATCCAAATATCTAATATTAAACTTGGCAAAACATGATCTTTTTGTTTATTCGTTGCAACTAAAAATTTTTTAAAAATGAATTTTCAAATCCTAACTGTACGGATCAATGTCTTTCAATTTCTTCAAACGGACACCAAAATAAGTTTTATCATTATTCAAATAGTTCTTGCGTATTCTTCATTTTTGCAACTATTGTAGCATTGATGGGAAGAATATCAGATTTATGTTGTTTTTTCTAGGTTAAACGAGATGCAACTGTTGCAGCTTTAAATGGAGATAAAGTAAAGCATATAAATTTGAAAAAATAGAAAAATAGTTTTCTGCTACTTCCAAGCTGATTTTTGACAAGATCTGAAAAAATGAAATTCAATGTTGAAACAATGTTGTATGCACAATATATAGTATTCCACGCTAGATGACAAAAGCGCCTTATTTAAAAAAAGTTGCTTTGAACATTACAAGTAGTCTCAGATCAATAGCTTTTTCAGGGATAATATTTAAGTTCTATCAGGACAATCAAAAGTGCACTAGATTTATCACCTCTTCATAATTTGAATGATAATATCAATATATAAAAAGTTCCAAAAATATTTTTGAATTGGCTTTCTATTTTTATGCTGATAGACCTATAAATTCCATAGTAGCCTGGACATAGACATTTAGTGCAGATAAACGAGAGAAATCCTAATTGGAGTTAGGCCGACTGTACAAAATGACAAAGAAAAACTAGAATCAGCAATTGCATGCTTGCAATCAATTACTTCAACCACTAAGCTACTTATATTTTATACAAAAACAAATTTTTCTTTTTGAAAAATTAAACATTCCTCTTTTTGATCATAAAAAATTATAAAGAAAATTGAGATTTTTGTTTAAGACTGCTCGCAATATATCAGTAAACTTACCTCTCGCTGCATATGAAATATAGTAAATAAGGCTGTATCAGAAGTTAAGTTTAATATAAATGAAAACTACTTTGAATTTTACTCTGCTGTTTGATGAAGTTTTAGTTGTAACTGAAATGAAGTAAATGATTCAATGCATTCAAATTTTGTTTGTTAATTGATCTTATTATTTGCCATGTTATTTAACATTATGAAAATATGGTGTCAATTTAATATTATTATGTGAACGTTTTTAATCTGAAATATAAAATGGATAAGTAATTTCACGTATATCCAAGTTTTTCTTTTAAATAGATGAGCATCATACTTGTAAAACAAAATAATGGATTAGCCTTAACATAATTAATATATCTTGAACTCTGAAGTAACAATTTCTGGTATCAAGTTCATGTAATTTTTGTTAATTTTAAAGTATTTTATAAGCTTCGAATATTAAAAATTATTTTAATATTTTGTTATATTAAGATTCAGTTTATCAGCATATATATAATGAAGCAGTAATTTCATATTTCAGAAATCAATTATAATTTGAATGTTTCAGGTATTCAATATTATTTACAATAACAAATAATGATCATTTTTTATACTTTAAATTTTTCCAGAGTTAATCAAGAGATATTGTAAAGAATTATAAATTATTATACTCTATATAGCATATTTTGTACATATATATCATTAATATGGCAATGATTAAGTTTTTCACTTGAATAAATATCTGTTAGAGTTATAGAAAAGTAGCTTAGAATTAAGAATAATTTCAATAATTCTAACATGTACAGTGTTTGTAGCCTAATATTGGTTGCTATGCATTAATCTAACGAAAATGAATTGTATAAGACACAATATGATTTATATACTTTACATTGAGTACAAATGAAATACAGCATAAGATATGGCAAACAACATCAATGAAATGTACAAGAATATACTGGATATTAAAAAATATCTGCCTAATGATGTAAACATCATGAAAACAAAAAAGTGCCAACTCTCAAAAGGTGGTTTGCCTCCAATCGTGTAAGTCCAACTTCAGAACGCAGACTTAATGTATATATTCAATATATAATCGAGAAGAAAGAACAATTGATAAAATTAGAGGAAAGCAGGCACTCCAACACACTATACTCCTTATGTACTGATATAGTAGATGAGTACAATAAATACACCAATGACCAACCAAGCACCCAGTTTGAGGTAGTATAATGAAGGAACACTCCAGCCCATTTGTAACGAAACCATGGGCCATAGTGCATTGATAGCTAGCGACGCACTAACAATGACACTGATAAGATTGGCACTCCAGTTTGAGTATCCTTCTCGACTGTGAAATTAAGGAAAAAAATTAGTCACATGAATACATTCATACATACTTTCATTCAAACAGATGGACCTTATTTATACCATATTCAAAATAATTTACATTAAAAGGCAAAAGAGTAGTTATCAAATAAAGGTCACTCACAGTTGGCTGTAGAGCCAAGAGAAAAAATCAGCAAAACATATATAACTTGACTTTATGCAAAAAAAACGATATAACGCAAAGTACTGAAAAAGTACTCACCTAACCCAAACCAATGCACCTATAATTGCAGCAAATTCTCCAGCGAAAACAGCAAAAAGTGGCCATGTAGGTGCCTTCACAGCCCATGCATCATCACCTCCTTTACAACGCAGCTGTTGCCAACACATACTCAAAAATGCATAAATTTGTACGTAGGTGGTACTCAACCAAACTTGTTCATCTCGAGACAACCTGAATACAGACAAAGACATAAATTTGAATTAATGAGTTAGAAAATTTAATTTGCTCTACTTTCAAATTTCGATTACAAATCTCTTACATGTATTCATATGTATGCGTGCATACCTAATATTGAAATGCGAATTATTCGATATTTTTGGTTGTAATTAAGCTGATGCTTTAAGGTGTTATATTTGAATAAAAAATCAGTTTATAAATAAGTTACCTATGAGAATCAATGCCACGCCAACTACCACTAATCACTGTTGGAAGCATTGCTGTCACGATAAAGGGTGTGAAGAACAAGAAAAACTCTCCTACTGTAGTGTTGAAAGGAGGCTCGCCGGCAATACCATAAATAATTGGCATGAGCAAAAGCATGTAACCTGGAATAGCTTGTAGGTAGTAAGTAGCCTGATCGAATGCATATATGCGATGGAAAACTGTAGGGAATTTACCCCCTAAACATGTAAATCCTAAACCTTTGAAGAATAGCAACTGAACAGCTCCCTGATGCCAACGTAAGACCTATATGTAACAAAATCAAATGCTTAAATCATCATGCATGCAATACATGGGCATTGAAGAAAACGATAGATTGGATAGTAATGTAAAAAGCTGAACAGTCAGCTACTTTCTAAATATTCGCTCAAGATTAAACCGAATTTAATTCATTAAAAATAGGGAAATATATCAAGCTTTTGTACCTGTTTGATACGCCATTCGATGTTGTTCGGTTGATGGGTACATATACTCAAATGTTCCCCGGGTTCATTCACGTATCTACTCACCCATCCAGTTCTAAACATATCGATACTGGTGTGGGTGTCTTCGATTAACTGCAGTTATAAATAAATGACAATTAAAGGAGCTACTTTATAAAAATACTCTCCAGCATAGAATCGAATTTCATTTCAAATGTAAACACCTTAAAAGTAACTCTGAAGTAAGGAATCTAACAGCACAACTATAATGCCATAATTTCTATCAATCACATTTTCTATAGAAATTTAGGAAATAAGTACCATTTCGCTTCTAAAGCCGAGTTTATGCCCAATGAGACCACGTTGACTAGGATCAGCATACTGTTTACCATCGGCATCAACGCCTTTCAACGCGGCAACTCGCCACAAACTACCTTGACCACTAGAACTAACCGCACCAATACCATCTTTACCATGATTGATAACATCATACTGTACAGCTGCGTGATTACCTAAGGGATCACTAGCCTGGATAGTGTTGTTGAAACGCTGAGGAGTCTGGACAAAAGCAACTTTAGCCCATCGGTAACGTTGACCCTCGGGGTCCAGTTCGTAAAAGTAAGGGACAGTTCTCTGTAGAAATTCTGATTGCAGTTGATGCCTGTTAATAATGAAGAAAAATGATTACATTTCAGAATTATACAATCACACAGTATCAGTAGAGAAAAAAGTAGGAGCTGATGAAAAGAAACAGATTTTTAATATCAAAATTAGCAACCAAAAAAGTGCAGACACATCAGATGAGATAATAGAGTGTGACAGTAAAGATTTTAACATATAATACTTTGATTGAAAAGTATTCTGCAGCAGAATATTTTAATAATTACCAGGATAAACTATATGATTTCATTAGACTAATGCAAATACATTTAGTTTTCAGTATCTCAGCATTGTCCTCTCACCTACAGTCGTTTACTACAGCGATGGTGCTGTTTCCAATGAGTGGAGGCATATCCGGGTAATCCAAGGCAAAGAGTGCAGCATTCATGTTACCAGCTTTTGGGGATACTTTAGGGGTACCCGCATCACGACGAGTGTAGTATATAAGAGTTGGTAAAGCAACATTAGTGTTGAATGTCTGTACGTAACCAGGTTCAATGTTTACATTTCCTACATTCATCGCTTGAAGCATAGAATTTGCAGATGCTTGAGTAGTTACTCGACTTTTTCGTGCAATTTCGTGTTTTCCTTTTACCTATAAATGAACAATCGAATTACGTTAATTACCAGCAATAGAATAGGATACGGTACACATGTTAAGTTAAAATCATTATTTTGTTGAGCACTTTAACTCCATAAAAGATATGCATGTGTTTCAAAAAGATGTGAAATGTAAACATTAGAGAAGTGAATAATATCTATTTACCTCAGGAGGAAGTTCTTCTAGCCCAAATGTAGCCTTTGCCATTGCCTCACCAGCAGCCTCTTCTTCCATATATTCGAGTAATCGACATGCCTGGTTAAGAAAATGGTCATTGTACAAGTGCTTTCGTGCATAACCACCACCAGTTTTCCACCATTCGTAGAATCCCTTAGATGTGATTGCTTGTACACCTTCAGCTTGAAGAATACTGAGGACATTGGGGTGACGTACAACAGTAGCGAGAGCATATACTGCGGCTGCCATATTAAGTACACCCTTACGACGTTTCTCATCCAGGATGATTAAACGCTGTGCTGCATATCGTTCCACACTAGTATCCCAACCACGTTGAGAGAGGCATCCTAGAAGTGCTTTCATTACGACATCAAGAGTTTCACCATTGGTTGGGAGTAAGATGGCAATTCGGGAGTTATATCCAACTGAATCATCTTCACGGACTAAATCGTCCATGGTGACTTTAACACGCTGCAATAACATGTAAAAGATATCAATAAATTAGACATCACTCAGTCAGTCACGAAGATACAGTGGCAATCATGAAAAAATATACTAGCTATGTGTATGAATTTTTCAATTCACTGAAAAAGAAAAACTAACCTGACACGCAAATAGTCGCTGCGTGTGACCAATCCAAATAGCAATAATCAAACAGATTTCAACACTGTAGAATGCCCAACCCCAAGCTTCAACAGGTAGGAATGGAACTCCAAAAAAGTATGAGTCGATGTTCATAATTGTATTGTTGACACGCCACCAGATGTAAGCAAGCGATACGCCAATGTTAATGATCACGATAATGCGGATGACAAACGCAGATGGAAGAGGAGTTTGTTTCTAGAAGAAATTAGTTACAAAGTTAGACTAATGAGATGAGCTGTCGACACGTTGAATATCAAATATCATACCTGAGGATCCGGTTTCTCACACCTCGTAAGAAAATTAGGATCAATATCTGCACCACCATCGAAGTTTGCTCCAACAGATCTAACTCCCGAAGCTCTCTGAAATTCATTGATTCTTGTTGCGCTCATAGCCCGCTTCGGTGTTTGAGACTGGGGATATTGTTGCCCTCTTACTGCACCAGGATTATTATTTCTGGAAGGCATCTGAAGTTGAGGCTGAGTCTGCTCAGGCTGATCAATCACGGATGGGCCTACGGTGTTAAAGTAATCCTGTGCAGCACGCTGCATACGCGGACTTGGCTCTAAATAATGGAGTAGTTTGCCCGAAGTTCCGTAAGATGGAGGCGGCTGATTATTAGATGCAGGCATGCTACGATGGTTGTATGTTGGGTGACCTGGAATATCTGGAGATTCCATCACATACTTGTCACCATGGGGAGCCTGAGGAGGCATCCCTTGCCTTGGATTAGGGGTAGCAGTATCCTCAATCATTCCTTGACCAGCACTACCTCCTGTTGCATGTAGAATTGAATTCCAAACGTCTGGGCTCCAAAGCGAGCTTTCTCTCTTGTGCCCTCCGACGGGAGGGCCTCCGCGAGGAGTCTCACCCAGATTCACGTCAGTAGAAGTTTTTCTGAAGCCTGACGCTTGTAGAAACGACGCGATGCGGCGATGGCTGAACATAGGCTTTCCGTTAGAGGGGGTAATGCCAGTAGGTGCGGGACCGGCATAACTGGGCTGAGATGGAGGGACATGACTAGATTGTACAGGAGGACGCACGTTGCTCCGACTGAAGATAAAAATTTGTCAGCAAATCCGATAAAAAAACGACTAAAAGTAGTATAAGATACAATGAGCCACCCTTCACAAAAATTTTATTCAAGAGTCGGATAGAATTAATAGAATGATAATCTATTAAGTGACCTAAAGCAGATGATACTATATCGTACCTAGATCCTATACCGCTTCCTGGACCAGAAGGTACGCCAACAGCGGGAGAGTTTAAGGGTTGTGGAGTTGAAGGTAGAGACGCTGATGTACTCCCACCGCTTGTATTTCTTGTAGTCGTAATTCTAGGCGGCTTCTGTTGCATCATGGTGGACGAACTCAACACCTGAAAATGGTGTGAAATTACGCCTGATACCTACTAAAGAAAAGTGCTTTAAACAGATGTAGGTGAGTAGAAACTTAGAAGGAACTGACCCTTCTTCACCAGCGCTTTTGTCGTTGAGGGTTTTCGGCGAAATAATGATATTAATTTTCAAATTCAAAACTCAAAAGTCCAGAAAATTTAAGTAGTCTAAATTCACCAATAGAAATTGGCGCTGTGATTGAGAATTAACAAATCGCTTTGTATGTAATATACAACGGTGTTATTTGTGATCTCATAAGCGGAAATAAGCTGGTGAACTGTCTTGCAGTGACGTTTCATGAGGTCTTACGTACACTTTGCTCAATGCTACAATCTAAACAACCAAATGTATTATTTTGCACGATTGCGTCATTACATCGACGACGTTCATGACCTTAACTGTTGCAGCCCATTTGGTCCCAATAACTGGCATAAAACTTCAAATAAATAAGTGCCAAACCCCTTCGATATAGTAATTTACCAAAAAATCTCAAATTTTACAAAACAAAACCGAATCGATCGGAGTTAATATCCGCACATACGTTTTGCACTGCAAACAAACATCTGTCTTTAAGTTACATGTTTTTTGTGGTCCGATATAAGATCAATTATCAAATAAAATTCAGCAACGGATAGAGGTTTGCATGGACTAAGCCATTTCCATATCCCAACAAATCTTCAATTTACAAAAAATAGTTTCAATATAGAGGATATTGAAGTTTAGAAATAAAACTATTGACAGAAATATATATGAGATTTATTATTACAAAATTAATAAAATTATATGTTCATTGATTACTCAGTGGTATTGTATGCAAATTATTATCAGATTCCACTCCAGAAGTATTGAGGCCTATTTCATGTTTATATTGCGCCAGCAAATATAGAATTAAT
The DNA here is from genome assembly GCA_032358265.1 of Vaucheria bursata. Taxonomy (NCBI): domain Eukaryota; class Xanthophyceae; order Vaucheriales; family Vaucheriaceae; genus Vaucheria; species Vaucheria bursata. The sequence goes on along the minus strand of JAULBW010000688.1, from coordinate 1,420 downwards.
AATGTGTCAGGATCTAATATGTTTCGCCGTGTATTGTTTATTTGTCTACAATTCTTTCAGGGATTTGTAATTATATCGACTTAATTCGGTTTGTATGTGCAAGTTTAGGTTGATAATGTTGACAAGATTCACTCTCGTCAACACATGAATTAAGATTAATGGAAAAGTATTGAACGTGTAGTATTTCAGTGTTATATTGTTCTGGTTTTATGATTTACACTTGATACGATTCGTTAGTCTTGACATAATGTTACGTGTGATAAAGTAAATTCATGTGTAAGAGTACAACAGCTAGGCTAATGTATAAACTGAACGTCAACAGACAACAAGGAAACAAAGTACAAACTGATTACATGTTTAAACGTAGTGCATTAAGCTTTATCTATGTGTTATCAAGAATAGATCTCGTCAACACACTGTTTCAACATTATTTTCCTTCTCATCAAATTAAATCAAATTAATTCAAACCACACTATGAATCACCAATAGTCATAAAAACAATTTGCAAATAATGGAACAGATCACGCGGCAAAAAACCTATTTCTAATATTATGTACCAGTCATACTAAAACTGATGGAATTTGATCGCTAGTGTCTTCATTGGTTTAATTCTGCTCACAAGTAAGAAAATAAGGTAGGGCACTGACAAATTATTGATCTCTAAATAACTTACCAATTTAATATTGTGCCAAAAATGGGTTGAACTCAAGCAAATCATTTTAGCAATTTCTTCAATTATCTCTACAGTCACTACTACAACTTCCATTTCAAGCTGTAGTCTCTAAAATACTGAAAACAACTAAAAATAGCAATTAAGAATTATTAGAAATATCTTGGCTTCAAATTTTATTACTGGACTGCATTTGCCTACACAAGGATATTGATCAAGAAATGCTACAGTTGCAAGGCTGCATACTTGTTAAGATATGTAAGAAAAAAGAAATTAAAAAAGCAAGAAAGAATAGACCAAGGAAAGTTGACCAAACAATGGAGAAGAACCAACAGCAATAGAAAAGTACAAAATAAAAGAAAGAAAAGCAAGTGTATTGATTTTTGTGTGTATGTGAGTATGTGTTTTCATTAATGAGTGAAAATATAAATATGAAGTATAAAAAAGAATAATATATGACTAGCTTAAACTTTATGACTAGACAAGTTCTCATTAGTTGATTTATGGAGCATCATAAAGTAAGAATATAACAGAACTGTCAGGATATTTGCCGGTCCTGCTATCTCTTTAAATTCCTACGGCATAACTGCTCGGTTATGTTCACCCATATTCGCCTTCACTCACCTAACATTTCGCCCACACTTTTCCTAAACTTTCGCCTCTTTTACCCAACTGCGCCTTTTATCCTAAATTGCGCCTTATATGCCAAAACCTTTTATGTCAACACCTTTGTCACAATCCTTTATAGAA
>JAULBW010000677.1:0-30084 GCA_032358265.1 Vaucheria bursata | reverse complement strand
CATGTCAGAATCTGATCTGTTTTGCCATGATCTGTTATTGAACTGTGACTCTATGGACTTAATTCGTCTTGTGTGTGTATTCTTGTAAAGTACATTCTCTTAACGAGTGTTCTCATTAGTGTGTTCTCATTAGTGTGTTCTCATAAGTATGTTCTCATCAGTGTGTTCTCATAAGTATTTTCTCATCAGTGTGTTCTCATATGCGTGTACTCTTAAGTAGTATTGTGTTGACAAGATTCATTCTTAGCAACACATGAATAGGGATTAATACATTATTAGCTGTGTGTCTTCTTTGGGTTTCTGGTGATGTTTATTGTTGGTTATATGCATAGTCTTTGATATATTGATTCCTAACAAATGCATCAATTAGTTTTGAAATATGCAAAGCTATATGAATAATTATGACTATTTTCTAATGCAGAAGCCAACAGAAAGTGGATTTGACTAGTTTTGTGAAAAGTCCGTGTTCCAACAAATACGAATATGTTTTTATTCGTGATAATGTATTCATAGGTTTAGTATTTATGTATGCTTTTGATTTCAGTCATTAAAGAATTGTATTTTTCTAATGATTCGAATCTGAATCAGAATCAATATCAAATCTTGAAAGATTCGTATCCGTTTCTGTAAACTGTAAGGGTTTGGATTTGATACTGCTTTTTTGGTTAAGAGTGGTAGAAATTTCTTTATGGCCAATCATTTCAAAAGTTAATTTTTATGCTACTCGAATATATCGACAAATCAGATGATATGGTTAACAATTATTTTTGCTAGAGCAACATTGCTGTTGATCTCCGTATTCACCAAATTAACTTCTCATTTCCGATTATCAGCATATTCACCCGTTCCAACGTGAATATCCTTATTCCAGTAAACCTTTTTAGTTTTCTGATTGTATTCAATTTTGTTTCGAGTTCACTGCAATAATGTACAAACTTAATAATATTAGATTAGGAGTTATTTTTTTCAGTCTTTGTTTTGCTGCGGCATGTAATACTCATCTTTATAATGAAGAAAATCAGCCCGTCTGCATTGACCCCTGCACTGTCGAAAGTGTTTCATATACAAATGAAGGTATTATTGGTGGCTTAGAGTTTAAGCTGATTGAAATTTCTCACGATAAAGTGGACCATTACAAAGTTTGAAATCAATTAAATTGCGTTGGAATTCTTGACTTTATTTGATTTTTTTGTTTGGATTGATAGCATATGTAGCCAATCTCGACAAGCATAATACGTTGCTATAGTTAAACATCTTTTCTTACACAATTTTTAGGAATTCCAGTATGTTTGCTAGTTGATGGCACGGATGAAATATGCCCGCGAGAGTCCGTATCATTTGATTCGATTGGAAACCCTCTCTGTGTAACTGATGATAATGGTGCGCCATGTTTTCCTGATCACATCTTTCATTCTGATGATGGTCCACTATGCCTTCCTCTCGGCAGATCTGACTGTCTAACCGTAGCCTTAGTTGGAGGAAGTCCTATTTGTCAACCTTGTCCTAAAGAAAATATGTTTTTTGATAGCAATTCAAATCCAGTTTGCCTCGACGTGGGTTCTCCAGATTGCCTTACTGTCCAGTACCATGAAGGCAATCCTATATGTATGAATTGCAAAGTAACGAATATCTTTTATGGTGCTAATTTTAAGCCTATTTGTCTTCCTTTCGGAGAAATCGGTTGTTGCTCGATCGGGTGGTTCAGAGGGAACCCTATCTGTCTAGATTGTCCTGCGGAGGATATTGCATAAAATTAACGCATGACTATCGGCAAAATTCATTTCGTTATTTCGTTCCGTGGTTCCTCGTGTGGTAGTTTTGTATAGTCCTCGTATTTTCATAGTTCCTGTATCAAGCAATGACTTTATGACATATTTTTTAGTGCTTTCTTTTTTTTGCAATTATTCATTTTAACAATATGTGGTCTTTTCATGGCATTCATATTATTTCATAATAACACTAAATCAATTCAAAATTATTTATTATATCCCATTATCAAGCTATTTGCTTTAATTTACGTGGAATGCTGATAATTTTTTTCTATTCACACGTATCCAATTGCCTACAAAAATTCTTCAGAACATACAAGATACATAAATTGTAGTAGTTCAATTTAGCAATCTTCGTATTTCTAAAAAAATTTTTTGACAACAGTATAAAGAGGTTAATCATGTCTTAAAAAAATCTGTGCTATACCTCAATTATTAAAAGATTAAAATATTTTTCTCGAATATTTTGGTTTAATAATTAAGGATGGTAAGGTAACAAGTGTAATGACTAGAAATTCTGGTAATGCTGATTATTGCTGCTAATTGCTCTGGATCTATCAAACTAATTTATTGTATCCTGCACCAAGGTAAAACGAAGTGAACAATGTATGTACAGTAGTTCTAAACTAGACTTTATTGTTTAAGAAAATTAGTTGAGTTTGGATGCATTTGAAATAATCAACTGAAAAAAAAGATGGTGGTTTAACTACCTTGTTCCTTGAAAAAGCTTTTATAAATGCAGTATGGTTCATCTTAACAAACAACAAAAACTTTGCAATTTTTGTCTAAATAATAAATAATTGAAAGATGGAATTTCATTTGACAAGAGTTTTGGGTATAAAGAATTCCAATAATTAGTTCAATTCAGGATTTCATTACGGATATAGATACAATTTGAATAAATTAATTTCTGTATGTTCAACTTATGGACAATTCGAAAGAAAAGCGTGGGCTATTTTCTACATAGATTGAATATAATTTCACAGATTAATAATGCAATTCAAAAAGAGCATTTATTATTATTGCTGTTGAATGGCCATTGCTGTTACTGGAACGTTACTGTTTTATGACAGTAATATAATTTAGTAGAGTTACTGGCGATTAAATTCAACGTGAGTTGTCTTAATGTCACTGCGACTAGAGATGTTTTTGGATAGGCATAACCTTGACATTACTGTAACAGTATAGTTACTAGACAGTCTCTGAAGACATTACTGAATGTCCAGTTACGATACATTTTGCTTATTCGAAGTGCATGCAATTCATTTGAATCCAATGATTTTTGCTAAAAATTGTAGGTCACCGAATATGCCATATATATGCGTCAAGCTGATTAGTTCAGTAGTTATAAACTTGAATCGCATAAATCTTTCATCGACTCGATTTGAAATCATTTCAGAAATATCTTTGCATCAGGAAAGACTGTAGTAAGTGTATACTAAAAAGTTGCAGAATTAAAATCCTTTTGCCATACATAATGAGACATTGTGCGGTATAACTAAACTTTAACCAATCATAAACGATTATAATGCAGAATAATTAAAGTGAGAGCGCGTTATCTAGTGATTTCGCAATTTCTGTAGCATGCACTAGGAATCTTTTTAAAAAGCTGCTTTGATAAATTTGATGGTAGAATTGTAAAAATGTGTTAATAAATTATGAAAACTCGCACGACATTAATCTGCGCTCTCCTGTTCTGGATTGGACGAAAGCACTATAATGTTGAAGCTTATATTTTAAAGCATCGCTATTTCGCAATTCATCCTGCAAAACCCTGCCAGCGTTCTATATCTTTCAAATCCAGCGAGAGTAACTATCACGATAATCACGGAGTGAAAATTGCCGAAGAAGTGGAAATTGAAAGAAATGAGCAGCAGCTTCTCTTGAAGTCAAAATTAAAAGAACGTACCGATTTACAGCGTAATGCTGATATATCTGTCCCAGTTGAAAAGCAATGTCTGCGTTATCGGTGGTTTCAAACAGAATCAATGATGAGTGTTGAAATTCCGATGTATAAGATGTGTCGCGAAAGTGAAATCAATTTAGTTATGAGCGAAACTGGTGTGCATATTTCTATCAATAATGACCCAGATTTTGAGCCTATTGTGGGTGCCTTTGCTGGACGAGTAGATACTGTGCAGAGTCGCTATAGCTTGCATTCCGACATGAGCGGCAATTATCTTGCAATGATATTACGTAAGCAACCAAATGAAGGTACATCAGAGTTCTGGTACAATCTCATCGAAGGCGAAATCGCAGCGCCGACCATCCGTTACCGAGGAAGAAGCCAGCACTTTTCATGGATTCAAGGACCAAATACAATTGATATTAACTTTCCATTGCCAAAGGAGACAGTCAAAAAGTGTATTAGTCTAGATTTGAGAAACGATGGAAATGACTTGTACTCCTTGTCTCTTAGTGTGAGCAATTACCCTCCTCTCGTTTCATTTCAGAAGCAGTTTCGTGGTCCGATCGCAATGGTAGATTGCTTCTGGATGCTTGATGAAACTGAATCAGGGGATAAAGTTTTAAATCTGCACATTGCTAAACGCATGGTGGCACAAGATCAAAAGTCTAGCTGGTGGGCAGGACTTTTTAATGGAGACAATACATGGGGTGAATAGTTTCGAACTATGTTGAACTTGTCAGACTTACTCTGTGCCGCTGCTCTGCCTAGTTAATTTAATTGGTAGTTTATAATACCTTTACTCTAAATTGAAGGGGAACTTCTATTCTTTAATTATATTTTACACCAGTTCTTGTAGTTTTTCTTGCTTTTCCCTCGAAAAGCGGCCCATTATTCCTGAATAACATTTTGCAAAGTGAAATAATAAAAATCAGATTTTTTAATCCTTTGAATTACGTACAAATAATGTATAAGTTTTTCTTTATTCCACAAAGAGGATGAGCAATGAATATTTTTTTTACTGCTGCATCAATAGGAAATATTTGTGGTTTTTGTTGAATGAAATCACTTTCAAAATATAACACCATTAGTCGGATGTGTAGGCGTTACACTTTAGGTGTAGAACCCAGAGGTCCCCCATGGAGGAAAGATATCCTATTTCGGTTAAGTTAATTGCAAAAAATTAACTTAGATGAAAATATTTCACGATGAACTTTTAAACTGTAGTAAATGTTAAAAATTGAGAGACACACTTGGCATCCTTGAAATTTTTTTACCCATGCAGTATGGCGCTGAAATATGAAAGATAGGGAATTGGAACAAGGATTGACCATACAGGATTCAGTCAAATACTTTTCGCACCTCATTTTCACTGGTGACCATTAGATTTTCAAATTACAGTATTATTTAAACTAAAATAGACTTAATAATCAATACAAAAGTGACTCAGTTTCTGTTGTATGAATTGAAAATAATTTATATAGGGCAACACATATGAGCTACAACCAAGAAATTTCTTCTAGCAAACTTTTTTGCTTTAAAAATTTATTCAGTCCATTTTAACCAATTCAGCTATCAAGCCATCACGTATGAGAATTTACGAAAATTTGAAAAAGAGGTGATGCATAGTAAATCTGCTGCTATTATTGGTCAAAGAGAAAAAGGCAAACATTTTAAATCAATCGCCCTTTTTAAAAAATCCATAAAATTATTAATAAACAGAAAATGTGATCGGGAAAAATTGGTGGGCAGTTTCTGAGAACACAATTTCATATATTCGTTACTTCGATAATTTGGCTTCGAGTTTTGAATGGCACTTCTCAGATGTAGTGCAGGAGACCCTGTTTCATATCTTACTACAGTTTAAACAATAAGTATAATGCATGACTTTATATTTAGCCAATGATGGTAGAGAAAAATATTTGATTTAATTACCTTGCAAGCTTTGCTCTCTTGAAGTTCTAAAAATAAATAATCATTTCAAATTATTCTTTATTTGATGTTCATGTACTTTTATGGAAGAGTCAAATTTATTCATCTGATTACGTCTCATGTTTGACAAACGAAACTAAAAAATGTGGTGCTACATTCTTGAATGCTTGAAAAGCTTGCCTAATAGCTTTACAATAACTGAATTGAGCTATTGTGCACTACCATTGGTGTTTTCGTATTCATCTTTTGTGCCCACTAAACTTACATGTCTAATGTAAAAATTTCCATTCGGAGCATTGAAGTTTTTTGCTCTGAACAGATTAAATGCATGCAGTTGCTATAGAGCAAGCATTCTAAGCGCTAAACTATGTGAAAAACCCAAAATATATTAATATTACACTCTATGAAGGTCCTTATGCACCGGTTTCACACAGATTGCTCTGTTTGAACTGAAAGATTATATTTCGAGGGTTTTGAATCAACTGATTTTTGTGGTTTTGTTTAATTTGGATAAGAGCTATTTCATCTGTAGAAACCAAAAAGCAAATGGCTCAAAGTTGCAGCAGATGTAATTGAATTATAAGGAAAAAGACGTCGAGTACAGTTGAATCCTAACATGCAACCAGCATTGTCCACAATCATGTACCGAATTTCAATATCATTAAATTCCAGTTGCAACTATATAATTAATGTGATTCCATTTTCAATTTTGCTATCCTTGCTAGATGTATTGGTTTGTAGCTGATCGCATACATGAGTAACTGCATCCATTTATGTCAGACAACTTCTTCATGGCAGCGCCAAAATCATCTACTTTTTTCATATATGATTTATCAGTGGTAGTGCTCATGTTTTTTTATTAATGCATCTCGTACGATTATGAAATTATGAATACAAATGCCGGTGTACCGCCAATATCCTCATACATATTTGAATGAGCTACATAATCTACCAAAGATTTGATTAGTGGCTTTACAATTAGTATGCCTCTCTAGCCATAAATACTTCACTAGAAAATGATTGATAAATGGCAAAAAAGTCTGCGCTACGTTAATTTGGGCGCTTCCCTAGATTAAGAGTATAGATAGAATACTCAAAATCTTGCAAAAATGTATATTAACGCGCAAATAATACTGGAAAAATATCTCTTATTGATATGGATTTCAATTTGCCTGTGAGCGCTATATCTTTAATTGGTCGCGCCATAGGGAATTCTTCTCTTGAGAGCCCCACATCAATCTACAAATGAAGAGATTTATTATAAATTTGTTATCTATATTTAAATGACGTTTCTGAAAAATGCAAGAGACTGCATATATATGTATGAGCTCTCTGACTCACTGTAAATCATGTTCGGTATGATCTTGAAAAAGAGACAGATTGCATTTATAACTTACTTAAATTGATTGCATACGCCATTATGATGTGGACGGTTCATTTGTAAACTTTAAACCATGAATCATTTTCTCAGTTTTATATAAGTTTCTTTTCGCCTTAATGATTGGACCTTTAAACGTATACGTTGGAAAACGGAAACGTTCTCTCTTTCGAAAAGGATCATTTCACCGTCATTTTGACAACTTAGCAAGTCTCTCCTATTCTTAAGCAATAAGGAAACAGCTGAACGGTTTCTACTCGAGACTTGTGGGTTTCACCTTACGAATTTGAGCAGCTGTACAATCGTCTCCCTTCATTTGCCGTCGTAAGAAAGTTTACGTCGAGAAGTTACTCTGAGAAGAGGCACGCAATAGAAGTCTGGAGTTCTGGGTTGTGTTAGGCTCGTTCGTGGGAAACGTTCTCTTTCTATATCATTCTTTGGGAGAGAAGGTCCTTGTTTTAAGATAACCGTAACGCTAGGAGGAACTCAAGTCAAGCATTAGCGTAGCACTGCTTCGATTCCGTTCCTCTGATAAATATAATATAAGCCATTTTTTTGTCATAAAAATCCATCCATTTTGACGGATGGATAGATTTCCCTCCTATCATTCAGACCTACAGGATGATGTTCGCGAATATATTGAAACGATGACGTCGGAAAAAAAAGAGCACGGTCAATTTTCGGAGCCACCGCATTCGCTCCAAAATAACTCTAACAAAGGGAAGAAGATAGATAAACACAATATTCTTCGGGAGAGTCTTAGAGAAGATGCCCTCTCTCAAAATAAGAGACACGACGTTTCGAGAAAGGAATTCGAGCAATGGGCTCTGAACCTAGGTCCAGATGACTACAAAGGTCTACGAAAGAGCTTAGAAGGATTTCTTACCACTTCTAACACTTCTATGGAACGTGTTGCTGAGTGGCTAAATGCTCGTAGTCCACTCGCTCAGGGTTATCGGGATGCTTCACCTTCCGTAAATGAGGGCCTTCGAAGCTGCCTTCAAGAAATGATGCGTGAACAGAGTGAAAAGCCCAGCGGATTTAAGCAATGGCTAGATCATGAACACATTTCAAGTTCATCGTCCTCTAGTATGGCGAGTAGCAATGAAGGCCGCGACAATTTTGAACCACTTAGTGACATTCGACTCGAGTCTCCGATTCCAGTGCGGCGTTTATCAAACATTCATCAATCAGTATATATAAGTACTCATTTGCAGCGTGCACAATCAGCCTTGGCCACTCATATTCCAGTCATTGATGTTGCAAAAGAGGTTGCTGCGGGTTGGGGGTCGACAGAAGATGACGATTTTGTTACGCCTTGGTATACATATGTGATTCGTTTCCTCATGTTTCCACTTGGCTTGCTCATCTTTTACTTTATATTCTGGCGCGTTTATAATTATCCTCGTAGTGGTATATGGTGGGCCGATGCCTGCGCATGGATCTTTATTATAAGCGAATCAATATGCTTCTTGTTCGGTATGACACACTGGGTGTGGATGTGGAATCTTAAGTTCAGAAAACGTGTTACTCAACAAGAATTAAATCTATCCGATAACGATTTACCAACAATCGATATTATGATTCCTTGTTATAGTGAGCCTACGGAAATTGTTGAGATGACACTCAAGGCTTGTTATGACATGGACTATCCTGCTGAGAAAATAACATGCTATGTGTGTGATGATGGTGGTAAGGAAGATATGAAGAACATGGTTGAACTCACTTCATCCGAATATCGAGGGAAAATGAAAACACGTTACATTGCTCGAGTGAAAATTAAGGGTGTACCACATCATGCCAAAGCTGGAAATTTAAACAACTGCATTTTGAATGAAGGCTCCACCGGCCAGCTTATTATCATTTTAGATTGCGACATGCTTCCTGAACCATGTATGGCTCGAACCGTAGCCCCATTTTTCTTCAAAAAGATACCAATCGAATATCGTAATGATCCTGAGCTTGGCAGGCGCAAAGCTGAATTTGATCATGACACTGGTTTACTGCAGACTCCTCAAGCATTTTACAACCTCGATAGCAATGATTTGCTTGGTCAAAGCTATGCATTTTTCTATGAATGCCTGATGTCTGGATGGGATGGTACGAACTGCACCCCTTGCTGTGGTACTGGTGTGACGTTTAATCGATCTGCAATTGTAAAAGTAGGAGGCTTTAGTGTTGGATCCATTACTGAAGATTTCAAAACGAGTTTAAATCTCTGTGCAAATGGGTTTAAGTGCAAGTTTTTTCTACAGCGTATGACCAGAGGTGTAAGTCCTAAGGAGCTCAATGCATTCATGGTTCAGAGACTTCGTTGGGCGGTCGGTGCTATTCAAATCGTCAGAGCCGGTAACCCTCTTTTTACAAAAGGGCTTCACTTGAGAGCACGGTGGTTGTACTTCTTTTCTACTGTTGGTATTGTCTACATTGTTCCCGTTGTGATGATGGGAGTAATCATGTATGGCACTATCCTAGCTGGAGCTCCAATTAGCTTCGGGCCCACTACTTTTGAAGGGTATTTACTCATTGGAGGAACTGCAGTTGGGTTGATGATGGTCATGCAGTTCTTGGCTGGCTGGCGATTGAGCTTCCGTGACTATCTTCGTGCTCTGCAGGATAATTTTACTGTGTTTATGACACTTATTCGTGCCCTCTTGATTGGATTTTGTGGTATGGAGATGGGATTTGCAGTAACGGCAAAAGATGTGACATTCGATCTAATGTCCAATTTGCGACATGCTGGGCCTCATCTTTTTGTGTATGTCTTTAGTGGAGCAGCGGCAGTCAAAGCTGTACTAGAAATGCTCGCGGATAAAGGTATTATCGAAATATATTGGACTACTGACTACAACGTAAGTTTATTGTACTTCTCACTGCTGTGGACTGTTTTTCTATGGGTAATGATCAGCGGACCGCCTCGTATGGTTCTTTATGGTTACCTTCGGTCGCGCCGTGAAGCTGCAAGTATAGTGAAATGTACGAATGATAATGTACCAGCACTTCAGGAACTGCCATGTACCCCTATGAACATTTTTCCCCCTCTCTCTCCCGACTTGTGGAAGCAAAACTCTGGCCCGGATGATCAAGCCCCGACTCACACAGCAAGTTCTCATTCGCCGAAGAGTCATAGTACTACAGACAATAGCGATATTCATTCTATGAATATTTCCTCAAAGGGAGAGGGATCCTCTTCTTAACCGATGACAGCATTTTAATGTGTCCCCGGACAATTCTATTCAAATTTAAGTTATTTTCAGAAAAGTTGCATAAAGTTTCTGCTTATAATGGATAGGTTATTTACACGTTCTGCGCAGCAGTGTGAAATGCTGTGACTTGTTTTCCTGCTGGCGATAGCTCCCACTTGTAGAAATTTTATATTGAGAGCCCAAGATTGTTTGATACTGTAGTAGCAGTGTGATGGTTCTGGTATTGGTAAACAAGTCTTTGGTCGTTCATGGGGGTATAAGTATGCTTTTTTGCCATTTTACTCTGTTACGCTGATTCCGAGCTATACAATTATTGTTTGAATAAATGCTATTATATTTGTGTGTAATTTTTCGTTTTAAATGTCTTTTTAATATATTTTCTGTTTTTTATGTATTTGGAACCTGAATTTTATGTGGGCAACAAAGAATATTTTCTATTTGTGCCAAAATCAATTATGAGAGTTCTAAGAGACCCCATCAAAGCATCCTGATGAATTTATATGAAATTTCATAAGCCATACAGATTTGCAGGCAGAATATTTTTTAATTGCAATATTATTGTATCTATGTCAACATAAAATAGAACTTGGTTATAATTTCATTTATGACATAACTTTGCACAAGGGTACAAAACTATTCCATTAGAAGGATTAAAATTCCTATTTGGAAGACAAATCAACACTTAATCTACTTTTTCATTTAACCCAACAAATGATGTCAGCTAATGAGCTTATCGAATGAAAAATAAAATTTCATAGCAGACCAAATACTTATTAGCAGCTCCATGCTATTCTTCATTTAAAATTATTTATTAATCCTCAGATTTCTTTCCATCTGTATATTGTTCTTGCACATGATGAATGCGCATGAAATCTCATGGAATTTGATCATCTAGGACAGAAATATCGAGAATGGTATTTTTCAAAATTGTACGTGTAACAAATAAAAGGGTTGAGCACCATATTAAAATGGAATAAGCTTGCTTAGCACCAATTCATAACTCCCCTGAGAAGTTTGTTGGTACTTGCGATTACAGCATTTCTTACGTCACTAACCAAAATTGGAATTTCTTTTGGTTTCCCGTAAACTTTACAATTTCAAAGAAGCTCTTTGGAATTCTATAAACTCTTGTATGTTTTGCTTTCTAGCATCATTTCTTCACTTTTCTACTTCTCCCAACAGAAGTACGATTGTTCTAGCAGCATGCCTTCATAGCGTGTGAAAAGTAGCAGACCATAATAATATATACTTTTGTTTTACCCTTCTTTTTTTGTTTCTTTTTCTTGCATTGTGAATATAATCACAGTGCGTTGTACACTTTGATTTTTTCTCCCTTTCTTTTTCTAGAACTAAATATCTAAAATAAAAACATGAAGAGGAAAATATGTATGAAATCCAAAGTTTTGAGGTTAATATTCAATTTTATTGAGAATCAAAAGGTAGTTACTGAATTATCATTTACCCGCACTAATTAAACCGGAATAGAATCCTCAATACAAAGTCAATTGGAAAATGCAATCTGATTCAATCTACAAATATCTTCTGTGGGCCACATTGACCAACTGCTGACTTCTCTACAGTACCACATTTGAACAGTTTTACAGGACCAAAAGTTTCAAAAACCTTCATAGAGGTCATGTTGTTATGACAAATGAGGAGATTCACTCTCTAATAATTTTATTCATTTTCTAAGCAAATAATAATTGACCATGAACTAAACTTGGTATTCATTTTGAAGAAAATACCAGAAAGTTTTTTACGTTGGTAAAGAGTCTGTGCCTTATAAATAGATTAGATTGTTTTATGTGGAAACAAAATGAGCTTGATTAATTTATTGATATCAACCAGAGAACTTAAATAGCAGAAAAGCTGAAAGAAATTCTGCAATTATTATGTAATTTATAGCGATCCGTAAAATATTGCCGACGTAGTGAAAAACAAATGATGCACTGCAAATACATAAAATTTGAAAAAATCATTTCTACGAAAGGTTATTGTTTCTGCTCGATAAAGTAGAATGTTGGCCTTTTTATAAACTGAACAATATTTTTCATTGCAAGCGGTAGATCAAATACAAGAGTGGGCATAAAACTCTGCAAATTAAACGTCAGAAAAGTGGTAGGTTTTTGGAATTCTTCAGTTACATATGTTTATAGGTTCGAGTGACTCATAAAAATAATATAAAATAGACAAGTGCAGAAAAAACAATGTAATTGCATGGCACTTATAAACAATTATTCGCGAACAAGAGGAGAATATTGCCAATCATTGAAAAGGAGCACCACTGTAAACTGATCAAAAGATTCAATCGTAACACAGCAGCAAAAACATATGCACTGCACTGTATTACAATGCATATACATAGAAGGAAATCGCGGGTATTTGATATAAGGAGGCAAATCAGGATAGGATTTTATACTAAAATAGCGGGCAGTTAATTTCGGACACATCGAATCTGACATATGTCAAGATTCGCACGGATAGAACTGAACAAAAACAGTAGTACGGATTGAACAGGACAGCGACCTGCGAAAAAATCAACCCGTGCTACATGATCCGTCTAAATTTCTATATACACAGATTACAGAAACACAAACAAATTACTGAGTGCCAAAACCAGTCATGAGCTCGAAGTGAACCACATCAGTTAGCATGGTGCGTAGTGTATCGCAGTCTTCATACAATGGCAAGTCGAGACGATTGAAACATGTATGAGCCATAGGATATGCACCGGGTCCGTAAGTCGACTGGGAGAGTGCTGCAAGGGTAAACAAACGTTGTTCCCCATCCATGCCTGTCAACGTTTTTAATATACTGCAAGTTAAATTGCATATAACAAATTGACTTATGAATTGTTGTATTTGTAATAAGTTTACCTTCAGATATTAGGTATAACCACTTCACTTTTAATGAATCTTCAATTACAACGAATCTTCAATCACAACAAATAATAAGCTTATCATGCCAAGTTCAGCTTCAAATTTTTGGACATAACAAATTTTCACTTGATATGAATTTTCCCTTATAACAAATAAATGAAATAGTCATATTGTTTAAAGTTTATTCAGATTTTTGGTATATCGAATTAATTAGAATGGTTCCGACAGATTTGTTCAATCTAAAGTTAAGTGCATTTAGATATTGTTCAGCAAATCGGTCAAACTTAGGCACAGAGAGCCGAAATGGTTTATTAGTGAGCCAGTATTTATTTAACAATGCCCATTTCAACTAAAAAGAATAATTTTTGAATTAGAACAATTCTTCTGCCAGCAACCAAAGTTTCACATGATGACATCACTGTTACAATAAAACACAATATATTAATTTTTACAGTATGTTTTAAATTCTGTCTTTTTTTCCTTATGGACCGTACAGTAATATTAATCATTACAACAGAAGTCAATTAAAATTTCTATGGTATAATAACATTAACAGAAATTGCACATGTAACAAAGATTGAGTGAACTCGATTTGATATGAAAATGAAATAGAAGAATTAGCAATAAGTGAAAAACCAAATATACGATAATCAATTGCAAGATATTGTAACATAATAATGAGAAATACATAACAATATTAGGACTATCCATAGCACTTTTATAATTAGATGTTATCTTTTTATAAATTTCCGTGAAAAAAATCAACTTAAACTTCATTCTTCTGAGTGTAATCCCATTAGGGGGTAATATTTGCATTAAGCACTATTAAAGGGATCAACAGTATCTCACAATTTTTATCTAGAGGTAGTTCAATCATAGCCACTAGGCATTTTATTTGGATAGAGGCATATTCTGACACATTCATCTATTTTGAAAATAGCAATTTGCAATTCCAACATAACCCCTAGTGATATTGTGTGCAGGGGAAGAAGATAGAAACACGCAGTATCCCCACAATTTTTCATTTGGAGACAATCCAACTACAACTACTATTTGTTGTACTTGAAAATATTAATCAGCTACCACAAACTGAAAATTTTTAAGTTATTTAGTTATGATCCCAATGATTTATTTTTCTGGGGAAAGGTAGGATTCACATAGTATCCACACAACCAGTTAGCATGAAAATCTAGTTCAATTACAACAACTAGGCATTGTAATCAAATTGTAGTATCTTCTGTATTTGAAGAAATTAAAACACAACCCCTTGGGATTATATTCGGTGGAAGAAGATAGAAATTTTAAAATGAGAGTATGGTACCTTGAAGCTCTCTGAAGCCACCAGCCGGCACACGAGATGAACCAGTAACAAACTGAAGCAAACGAGATCTCATTGGCTGATCAAACTCTTCAACAATTTCCCAGAACCACCTTACTAACCTGTGGTTGGGACGCAGGACACCGAGATGAGCAGTATGCGCACGCCAATCTTTAACATCAATTTTGTCTAAACCACTTATCAGCAACTCCAATTCATGTGGATCAAAAATGCCTAATAAGTTTGAGGGAACCACTTCGTAGAAACCTTTGAGGAGTCCAGCTAGTTGAGGGGATATTCTATCTAGCATTATATACTTAGTCGCAACCTAAATAAACAATATCTTCAACCATAAGGAATATGTCGGGACCACCAAAGCAATTAGTTTAATCCGAAATTCGCTGTATCCAAAAATCTGAACCTGAATTCTTCAGAATTTGACTATTTTGTTTAGTAGTTAAAAGTTAAAATTCGCTATAAGTGAAAAATCGATAAGAAATAGTTTATTATATCAGGAGTTCATTTTAAAGATGGATTGGTGTTTTGCTTTGCTTGAAAAAAAAATTTTGAATGACATTTCAGACCAGACACATATGAAAAATTCAGCAGCAAATAAAATGCAACTAATAGAGGAGTAAACCATTAGACTTGGCTAAACACATAAGAAAAGGGCAGTACACGATCTATGAGTTGCTGATAATGTGGCTCCATAAAATTAATTATCTGTAAAAGATTCAAGTATTCATTATCACTGCACAAAAGGGCAATCATCACTGTATGCCACACAAACGACTGCAGCACAGCGAGAGAGAAGTCGCAAGAAGACCTCATAGAAGTGGATGCTGAAGTACTAATTCACAAAATATATTTTATATTAATGGCTATTTTTTCTATAGATTTTTATCTAATTTAATGGTGCGGTTTGTGCACATGAACTCAAAAACTGTAATGCAACGTAAAGCTCTCTTGCTTTGCCAGGTCAGAATAACACCATCAAGAACAATAAAATTTATATGCTTACTTGAATGTACTCTTGTTTATTTACATCCGTTACAGGGGTATCACGCCCATTAGGTTTGAGCTCCACAATTTCGTACCGTTCTCTACCTGTCCGGGCCTTGTCAGCCTCCTCGACAAAGGTAAAATTTAAGGACAAGACCTATTAGAAAACAAAAATATACATAAATATAGATTATTTTACAAGATGTAAAAATATAAGCAAACATATTTCTTCAAATCATCATTAAAATTTACAACAAATTGTACATTTTAAAGTATTTAACATTAAATTATAAATTTACCTCAACTCCTTGGTGCTTCCGTAGCCAATCTAAATTTTTAGCCAGTTTCGGATCTACATACTCCAGATCTCGCCAACTCACAGGTAAGCCGAGAATATGTTTATACAGATCCCGGCTCAAATGTACAGGCAACGATTTTTCTTCCTTAAAAATGAATCAAAACAGTATAAAATAAAGAGTCAAAATAGATATTAAAGTAAGAGAGATGTAATCTGCAAAAGAAGAGTGAGAGTAATAAATGAAGTCAAATATATCATATATAGAGATTGGTCCAATAATTCAATCTCTACATGTAGGCATATGCATAGAGAATACGAATGAAAGTATGCGAGCATAACTCCATTGAATTTTTTGTGGTATGCTTAAAAATTTAACCAAAGGAGCTCACTGAGCGTCATGAACAGTGTAGATAGCATTCGTGCTGCAGTAAAAATTGCATTTGTATTGTACAGAGGGTACTGCAACTACATATGTCATTGGCAGATGCTTCACAAAATAGATGGAGTTTATGTTAATCTAAAACTATTCTAAAGCCATTCCGAAATGATATTGGGGCGAAAGTGTAAAATAGGACATGAATTATTTTAAAATAAAATCTTTCTGTAAAATAAACTCATAACGTGCTCGAAAGTAATCAAAATTTCTATTTTTCATGGATAAAAGGCTGCTACCACAAACATATTCAATTATATTAGTTTGTATATCCTCTATCAATCAATTTCACTGAACTGTAATCAGAGTCACCAGTTTGAGCGTTCGACTTTCAATACTTATTGTGATTAATGTTACTCTTGGCTGTATTCTATCATCTCTCTTATGTTTGTACGTCTTACTACAGAATTATAACAGTGTTTGACCTTTCAAATTTTTAAACATTAGTTAGGTACTTATCGTTCTTACAAACTGTCTTTTAAAGGGACCTATTTTACTAGAGCACTTAATATTGACAGATATTTATAAAAAATATCATGCTTTACTTCATTCCTAGCTAAATATGTTTCACAGTGATCTGAAACCACTTTGCAACAATTCTAGAACAATATTGATATTGCTTGACATAAAATACTCTCATTCTTTACTTCTGTCCTGTAGCTATTATGTATCAGATAAAAAATTAAATGTGCAGGTATAGCTTTCATATATAATTTTCGAAATGAATATTCTTCAAATAAAGCTCAGATGTAACGAATAAGTCAGGCTGCCATATTGATTCATTAAAAGGGAATATTTTTCTTTGTTTCCGAAGTTTACTGTAGTCCACGTATTTCAGTGCAAAACTACTTGATTTCAAATATCTACTTACCAGCACAGCTTTTCCTAGAACTACTCCAACGAATCGATACGCACTTTCAACATTTTTAAAAATTTTGAATGCATTGGTGACTGAGCTCATGTACTTTGCTGTTCTAGGGTTGATTGCGTAGGTCATAATATCCGTCTGGGCATGCACGAAAAGACCTAGAGAGGGAGAAAACAGGGCTTCAGAAATAAGTTGAAACCACTCTCGCCCCACTCCCCCAGTATCAATTGCGCTTTCCCCTGAAAATCTTCAAAAAAGGGGGAAAATATTGATATAATACTTTTATAAAATGCCAACAGTGGCCAGAAAGAAAATTAAATCTAAGAAAAATATTTTTTATCTTATTATTGTAAATAAACTATCAACATTTACACCAAATAGCGTATCTAAATGAAAGGCAACACAAATTCTGCGCACATTTATCTATAAATTTGTATTTTTAGCAACAGTGGCATTTTATATTGAGCATATATTTATATATGTATACCACAGAACAACGTAGATATTTTGACATTAATCTTTTATGTAACGAAAAATAGAGATATTTTCCCTCGGGAAAAATTAAACTTATTTCTTTAAATTTAAAAATACACGCAAAAATGTGTAATATTATTTTACCTAAAACGCAGCGGAAGCCTCAATTCTTCCATACTCAGTTTTTCAAATGCCTGCACACTGCTCTCCAAGAGGTTACTTCTCGAAATCTCAACCAATATCGAATGACTTGGACTAAAACTTTCATTGGTCCTGCTAATCTCCTGCAAATTTGAAACATAAGGCCAAGATGGAAAAGGTCTTTGAGGCAGCTGATGCCATGGTTGCTGCCACGAATTTGTCGTCTCAGATGAAAAATTAGGGACCTGTAGCCCAATGACCTGGGATAAAAATGGGGTTGCCTGCTGGGAAAAATTCGTAATTTGGGACAAAAAGGGGGGCGCCTGCTGTGAAATATTGGTGGCCTGGGAGTGAAAGGAGGGTGGCTGGCGCCACAAATTGGTTTGGTTGGTCCGAAATGAGGGGGGCTCCTCGTCTCCAGTCTCAATCCCAGTATGCAACTGCCTACGGAACCATGAGCATTTATCTTCAAACGACAGTCTTGCAGCAACAGTCATGACTTCATTAACATTATATGTCATGATATTCTTGGACTCTGAGAGTAGGTAATTGAAAGATAAGGAACGGTGCATATCCCCAAGGACTTCCTTCATTTCAGGCCCTGCAATCCAATCTATCATGCCGTCCGGTAATATATTACGCAACCAAACACAATTAAGAAATTCGCTGCTTGCAGATTCACGACAATCTGGACTAAGCTTTCGAATAACACGTTCAGCCGGCTGGACTGATCCTCTGCAACCCGACAACTCGTCAAACTGCTCATGATGATCTGCATCCGAAGATAATACAGCGTTATTCTGAGAAACTCTGTCAGCATGCTCTGCCTCGATAGAAGGGGTTTGAGCTTCAATATCGACAGCATTTGATGATACAGGCAGAATATTGATGGCATTTGTAGTAGCGCTAGGGTTGTGTTGATGTCGTACACGAATGTAAGCTCGTGTGCAGTCTTCAAGATCTCTACGCCACTGAACCCAAGACTTTCGACTGAGATCGTAGATTATCCATAAGGCAGTAAGCACACGCAATACTCCCACTGCGTATATCTAAAATATATACATATCGAATTTATACTTTTATTGGATAATTGTTATATTTAGTCCTATACCATAACAATAAATGTCAGCTTTAAATAGTGCAAATTCACTTAATGACATCTTGACTGAAAAAATGTTATGGGAATAAAAATAAAATTTTAAGTTAAATTTAATATCTATCGAATCAAATTGGCTGTATTTCATCAATTTCAACTTTTCAAATATTTTTTTAATTTTTTAAACAATAAATTTCGATAATGCACACATAAAATTTGATATTATTATATATTAACTACATACTGTAAATATGTGTAATTATTGAATTAATAAAATTTAAGGCCCAATTATGTCTATTAAACTAATGTACCACAGACGAATTACATTGAACAATGTAGTGCTTAGCACAATCATAAAATAAAAATAATCCTTAGTATTATAATATACATGGGTAACGTAGCAAAACAAACAGCAATTTTACACAAAGTTTTGGAATAAAATTGACATTTCACAATAAAGAGAATTCCCCCTATTAATGTCACTATGGTATGTTCAGGGTGGGGTTAGGGTTTAGTATATCAAAGCTATATTTTATCGAAAATAATGAAGCAGTTTGAAAAATGAAAGCATAACACTTGATATGAAAAAAAGATTCTTTAAAAGGAAACTTATCGATCTTAATTTTTTTTCATTTTAATATCTTGCA
Organism: Vaucheria bursata; assembly: GCA_032358265.1. Taxonomy (NCBI): domain Eukaryota; class Xanthophyceae; order Vaucheriales; family Vaucheriaceae; genus Vaucheria; species Vaucheria bursata. The sequence continues at coordinate 10,737 of JAULBW010000677.1, read as the reverse complement.
GTATAGAAATGCAGAGTCAATTCAATCTCACATACTATTTGAGGGTTTTCAAGCTGATTTCTGATGTCATAGAAATGAGTTTAAGGAAAAAAATATTCTTCAAAGAGTTAATTTCAATACAACCACTCAAGTTTAATCTTTTGAAAGTTAAAAATTCATTCGTTCTTAGCATTTGGTATTAATTTAAATCAGAAATTACATCATCCATCAGAGTAAGATTAACTTTAAAACCCCTCTATAGCTTTTAAATAATCGTGCTTAGTTATAAAAAAAGTATCAAATAAGGAAAGGCAGTACTTTTTTGTGCTACGAATAGTAAATAATTCTAGCCCAGAGATTCAGAAACATCAGAAAAAGAAGACAGATAAAAGACAAAGTGATATTATAGATTAAAGTACATCCTTATCCTTCAACTTCAATACAGTTTTAGAAAACAATTCTTTCAAGATGTAATATTCAAGTAATGGGAAGTATACTGTATTGAATACTATCAAATACAGATTCATCACTGGGCGTGGCTAGCTATATCTTTACACCCTAGTGCAAGTGCCATTAAATACATATATGTAGTAAACTTTGGATATAACAAATATTTGCTGATACAAAATAAATAGAAATATCATCATTTCTCCAAGTTTAGAACTTTGAAAATAATGAATTTCGGGTATAACGAATTGATCTAATAGTTCTTACAAGTTTATTTTACCCAAAGTTTACTTTTTTGACTTTTTATACTGAATTGTATACTACGCTAGAAACTCTGCCACCATATAAGTAAATATATAACTTAGCAATTAGTGATATCTCAATGCTGTGTTCTAGTATCAGTTAACAGACTACCTGTTGCACAACAGGGGTGATCTCAGCATATGCTGTGGATATATGATGAGTACCGGTTGCTAAGGCAACGAAAAATGCTCCTACTAAAGCCCACTCAACCACATATAAAGGACCCAACTTCAGAGGTCGCCATAAACGTATTGTGACCACAGAAATAAACAGAGAGATGGAAGAGATCAGAGTGCATATAAGACCTAGCTGCGAATACATTGAAAATACGAAAAATGGTATTAAAAACTAAAAATCAAAGATTCTGGATAAGTTTTGTAAAAAAGATAGATGAAATTTGCTTTGTAACAATAAAATCATCAAATAAACAAAAAAATTGGTTGCTTTAGGTAAAATTGAGGAATTTTTAAGTAAATCAAACTCAATTTGATGGCATAAATAAAAAATTATAGCAAGGCTAAAAAAATAAGCTTTTCACTTTCAAGCGAATAAACTCGCTCTATTCTATTGATTTGTAACACTTCTGAAAAGAAGTTATTTATTGAAAAAAAGGTCATTTCTACAAAATGCTTCAACATCATTTTGATATTTTAGTTTAAAATCTCTAAATGAGTCAGCAGTGTTTAAAATAGAATTGACGCACAAAAAACTTTTGTTTACTTAAAATGGTGCAATTCAAAAAACAGTTTCAAATATCAAGTCCATTCAAGATGAAAAATTTAAAAAAACTATTTTATTGGATAATACTCTAGTGCTATTTCGGAATTTCATGACTTTTAAAAAGAGATTTAGCTAGTTAGTAACCATAGAACCTATCCAACCTGCAAGGTCAACGTACTGCTACTGTAACAGAGATCCTCTGTAGTGCAAACAATCCAGATCACAAGATCCCATGCCATGAGTAAGGCAAATGGCATAAATAAATTTCTGGCAGATTCTCCCACAGCTTTTGCTGCCACTCTAGCCTCGATAGACTCTAAATACCCCTTCTTTAAATTTAAACCGGTCCACAGAGAACCACTTATGAGCGAAGTGCTGCAAATTTTAAGTCCCATGTAAAAGCAAAGCGAGACAACAATCCAGAAAATAGCATTTCGAGTGACCTGATTGGACAGGAAATAAAATTCAATGAACGTTTAACATCGAATATAACGAATCCATCTGAACCACCAAATTCATTACATCCAATAATATAAAGCTAAATTTGATGCTCTATATGACTTACTAGAATATTCTATATTAGTGAAAATTCATTGAAAGAGAATTTGATGTATCCAAAATCTACTGTACTTTAAAAATAATGTATACGATTATTTGACAAAACGATATAAACCGTCAAGAACTAACTTATTTGTAACATACTAGATAAAAAGTAGAAAAATTCAAAATTCTTTATATTATGAGTTGGAGTATATATAAAAATTTTGAGTTCATTTTAACAAAAAAATTTTGCATATTCAAACAGGAAACAAATAAAAATTTTAAAATCCCATGGGTTCTTCTTGGAAAGCATTGAGAATATGAAAATAAAACTCTTCAGCAGAATTTTAACACTGAATGTAGTTGTGAAATAAAAAAATTAATATCTGCAGGAAAGAAACAATAACTTCAGTTACGTATTATACATTTTACTTTGTAAATACAAATCTGAATGAAATTGCATAATATTTCAAATAATGTTGAAATATCAAACTAGTGAAATATATATATATATATATATATGCATAAAAATTTCCAACTATAAATATTCAGTTTCGTGATTGAACGAGTTCAACGATATTTGATTTGAACATGAATTATCAATAGTATAGCTCACTGACCAGGCTATATAGTATAACGTAAGAGAGTTCTTTCCCCTTTTCACCCATGTTTTTCGAAAGCTCGTGTGGTGTATATAACCTATACGTCGTTGCGGACATTGTGAAAAGTAAATTCAGCATCACCGTACATCGCACTGCTCGACTCCCAAGCAGAGATTCGGTCAAAAACGACCCAAAGTACAGAAGTACGCAAAGCAAACCAATCAGTAAATCGAGAAATAAAGTTTCATCGAGAATTGTTTGATGCGCATCGTCTTGGTCGAAAACGAAATGCTCGCAAAGGACCGCAACTGTTGGTAGTGCCGTAATGTTAAAATACAGAATATGAAAGCTGCGAAAAAATAAATATAGAGTAGACTTCAGATATAACAAATTCGTTTTTAATTATTTTCACTTACAACATATAAACGAAAAAGGCTCATATTTTGCCAAATTCAGGCTTTCAAGAGTTTAAAACAATTACCCATAAAAACTTCAAAAGAAAAAAATATGCAATTTGAAAGGGTGAACAAAGGTAAACTCTTGCTCAACAAAAAATACTTTAGTTTGAATCTAAATAACTTATCTTATTATAGCAAATGAACAAAAAAGTCGCAATTCAAAGTCAGCTTCAGATTTTAGGATATATCAAATTCATAGAATATAGAATGAATTCATTCCATAATCCCAACAATTTTGTTATATACAAAGTGCGGCGTACAAGCCCTTTGAAACAGAAGTAAGAATTAATAAATATTCATAGGTAATTTTACAAAGTAATATTGAAATAATACCTCATGGAAAAAATAAGGATGTCTTCTCGAGATGTATCCTCTATTGAATTTATAAGATTACGGATTATCATATACAATAAATTCAATATTGTCGTTCATAGAATAAAGATTCTCATGGCTAGCAAATTTGAGAAAAAGACGTCGCGTAAGCAGAGCTCCATACTTAAAAGACTTATGCACTTCAATCAAAACCGCCACAAGTTCATTAATTGTAATTATGTTTTCTTACAAATAAATATTTTTTTTTATTTTCAACAAGTAAACTTGTTGCATATAAATAAGCTTCATTAATATATGCCCAAATATCCAATATAAGCCGATTTGGAATACTATAAGGCCAGAAATCCATGATTTGGTAAAAATTTTGTACTGCTAAAACAACAACATAGGAGGAAACAGATCTCCAATCGTGTAGTTTTTCCTTAAGAAAACTTTACAGAAATGCCATAAAACAGCATACATGGTGTGAAAAAGTAAAGTTCAGGGGTACCTTAATACTGTCGTACTAGGGTGGGAAAGTTGAGAATACATCCATTCAGGTACAAGAGCTTGTCCATCCACAGTTCGATAAATTCCCATATTGTTAACCAGTATCAACACATCATCAAGTACGTGTCGATTGTAGGTTAAGTATACGAGCGTGAGGGATAGTATGTAAAAACTCAACGTTGCAGTTCCAAAAAGCTGTTCCAAAAAAGACGCACAACCATAAAAATAAGATACGACTGCTGTCAAAAATTGCAGTCATCTAGATTCTAATTTGCACTCTTTAAAAAGGACGTAGATTTAATAGTGATTTGATTATTTGTAAACCAATGATATAAGGTTGAAAAATATTTTTTCAAAAAGTCCAGTTTGTTTTGCTACTTCTGAGCCGAATAGTACTTCTGACATTATTATAAAAATTCCTTATGATAAGACAAGTAATTTAGTTAAATTTTATAGTACTTTCGGTAGAAAAGACACAAATTCTAGTACATCAAAGTCTAAATGAATTTTTCAAAACTCAAAATTAATAATAGCTTAAAAACTTACTGTGATCCACACTAATGCTCCTGCAGTTTCAACTTTCTCATCATGTTTTTCAGAGATCGTCAAATTGAGCTCGACTACTTTTAGAGCAAGATCAATACAAGCTAAAAAGGCGAAAAGAAAGCAGTGCCTTTTCAAAGGTACTGGAGGCAATGCTAATTCTTCCAATGCTGCTAGGCAAAGACTGTGAAAACGGTAACCAGCAGCACTTGTAATTGAAAAGTGCAAAATTTCTGCTACCAAGAGATATTGTGAAATGCAGGTATGCTTCTGCATAAATGATCGTTCTAGAACAAAAAGAAACATCTATGTATTACAATAACCCTAGAACTACCAAAGAGCAAATGAAAACGATTATAACTAGATAAATGTAAATTGTACATACTTAAATTAGTTTTCAGTTACAGAACAATTTTAACCATTCACAAATTTATTGCCAGAAACAACTTTTAAAAAAATGAATTTATTATGCACTGACAAATCATAAAAAGCATTTGTATTATCCCTGCCCTTTCAAATCCTATATTCTTAAAACAGTATTTAACTCATAATTTCCTTCCTTTCAGGTACGTATCCTAGATTTTTTTATATGATTGGCGCATTTGATTAATGCATATTATATACAGTATTGTTTAGTTGCAAAACCTTAGTCGCAACCTTATCTTTTTTTCTGTTGTGCATGTGTACATAACCGAAAAAGCGAATTTTATTTCCAAAAGTTACAAAATAAGAAAAAAATTGCTCGTCTGATTCAATAAGATTTTTTCTCTGTTATCAATCAAATCATCATGAAGTATTTCTTGAAGATTTTCATACTAGTTATAATCAACAAGTCATTGCGTTTTCAAGAGTAAGCACTAATAAACGTTTATGGTGTCATGATATAAATCTAAAATTCTGCAGCTGAACTACATTACTTCCTTTAAAAGAGTGGAAAGAGCATAATCTATTAGAAAATTACTTTTTCACGAATTTTTATTAATGTGTCAAGTGATAAATAGACAATCAGATGGGCTGCACAGAAATAAAGCCTTTCGACATTTCAAATATAATCTTCATTTTGACCTTTTGACAAAAGGAATATTTCTTAAAATGAGAAGTCACTAAAGGGTATGTTAATCTTTTTTCAAGAATAAAAATGCTACTGTGATGCAATTTTTTTAAATATTATGATAATTGCATAAGAAATTGATCCACTTTAAACAACCTGAAAGTACATGCTAATAAATATAGAATGATAAAATTTACTAATACAGAGATTACGAAAAATACAATCAAAATCTGGTTCAAAGTGAAATCAAATTCTTTAAACAATTTAATGATATTTTTAAACACATTTATATAAATGAACAATAGTTGAGTACATACTTTCTTCAAATGGTAAATTGCTAAGTTGCAAAACTTTAGATGATATATTTATGCGAGAGAATCATTGAATCATAAATCTCGAAAAAAAAGCTGGAGTATTTATCGGCAATTAATTTCTTACAAAATTTGGATATTGCTTTAAATGAGTAAGAAAACTACTAACTTCACATTTTGAATGATTTTATCTGGACCTATATTCCGATTGTAACTTTTTTCAATGAGTAACATTAGATAAAGTTAAATACTGCATTTTCAAATTGCAAACCAAGGCATTTATACTTGATAAATTCTAAAAAATCTGAAATATTATATTATATATACATATTTTCTGTATTTGTCACTTATTCGATATGTTTGCTGGCGATGAAACGTATTTCGATGACACGAAAGACTATCCTATCAATTTTTTAATTTAAAAAATATTTGTAAACATTCCTAAAAGAACTTGTAAAAACTGCAAAGTTTTTTAATCTCATTCATATACTGCAAAAGAAAAATTTAGAGATCAAAAATTTTGAAAAACTAAGTCCAAGATTTTACAATATTTTACTGAAAGTAAAAGAAAATTTTCTGCAATAACTTACATGATTTTGTAAAAATACAATTAAACATTGTTACCATAATACGAGATTGCGAACACTCACCGGATATTAAGACGGCTGCTTGAGCTAGACAGAGTGGAATCCGAAAACGCATCCAAAGGGAATAAAGCTGAGCCAATACTTTCATGCCATGCCATCTTGGATCAAGATCTTCGGTAATGTTTATTAAATATGAAACTCTGTGACTTAAAATACGCATTTGCCAAGCAGGTTGGATGATTACCAAGGCCAATAAAGTAGCAATTGGAACATATGATGCAGGATGAGAGGTTGTTATGTTGCCCAAGAAAAGGATTAAACCACCAGTCATAAGTGCAACCAAATGAAGAGCATCAACATAGAGATCCAATGATTTTAATTTTATTCCCCATATGTGGGCATTATTTACGTCGGTTGAAGCAGCTCCGGTACACATCCCGATTCCGGATGAACAATTTGGGCTTATAAACATCCAAAGTAATGGATTTCGACGGTGTAACAAACCATGTAATAATGGTGGTATCGCCCAAACGAGTAATATTTTCCATTCGTATGTATCGATATAATGGAAAAGCCCTGAATAAAACCAAAATTTAAAAATCCAAATATTTAGTTCTTCAAGGAAAATAGTTGCATCAATGCTGCTGATGCAAAGATATCGATTTAATTACCTCCTAGCAATCCCAAGTGCAAAAGGCCGTATCCAGTTATCGTGTAGAAAAACCCAAATGGCGGCTCTCCCCATTTTAAAGCGCCTGGATCATTAAACTCAGACCCATTACTGCGTTTCTTTGTTCTACTTGAAACGCAGCATGTTGTCATAGGCCAGGAGATGTAATAATGGGCCACAAGCAAGCATGATGATAACATTTGAAACATTTCTTTTCGTTCACACGCGACTTAAATACATAGTTTAAACACGAACTTGCACAACTGAGCTTTAAATATAACAAAATCAATTAAACTCAAATATATGCTGCACAAGAAATTTTTTCCGGTTCCACACTAATAAGATAAATTTTCTAAAGTGAGTCACCTGTTGCAGACTTGTCAAAATTATAATTGTGATCGATATGGTGCGCAAATAAATTTCGCGTATCTATAATTTTTTCATTGAAGTACCATTGACGAAAGACGGTGCAACTTCGAAAATATTCGTTCACTGGTGCAGTCCACTTGTTCTCGCACTTGCATCCCACCTCACATATTTCAGGGAGCCATCTATACTAACCGAATAAATTGGTTTTCTTGTCGACGTTAAACTCACCATTTTTGTTAGACTAAAGTCCGAAATTTATTTAAAGGACTAATTGCCCCTGGTACCGTGAAAAATACTTCCCTACTGCAAGGGGCACATGATAATAGTTCATTGTACTACAAACAACTATGTCAACTAAGTATTGGTTAATATACTCCGAAGCCTTTTATATATAAGTTTCCTCATTATGTTCTCTATCTTTGGTCATAATAAATTGGAATATTTTTCAACCATTTGAAAATATTTAGTTTCAGATTAAAAAATTTGGCCATTGATATCATAATGAATTAAAATCAGGTTAGCATTGTGATCATGACCCAAAAAGGCTAATCGACTGCATAGCTTTTGAACTATTAAATATATTTTGCAGAATTCATTTCCTCATTGCTCATGTCTTTCATTTATTTTTTTTACTTTTCAAAAAGGTACCTTACAAGCACAAAAATTATTGTCCAAAGAATGAGTAATCACCCTTGCCTGCTCAAACTTTCTATTGTGTCCATATGCCTTTTCCAAGAGAAATGGTGATTATATAAATCAATAACTTAAACTCAAGTAGAGATGCTTCCATCTAAAGAAGCAACAATATAAATAAAGCCCTCATAAAATCACAAAGAAAAACTCATTTTGAACTTTATAACAGCAATTCAGCCAAACGTATTTTAAGAACTTTGAAATATGCTCAAATTGCATTGTATAGATAATTTGCATATATCAGTCAGAAAAGCTATGAAAAAAGCTGATCTATTTACTGAACTACCATGTTTTAGTCTTACTGTTTTTGGAAGTATAGTTGACTGGCACATAATTTAGTTTTTTAATCAAAATATGCATCACAATTTCTGTTAAGACTAATTGCACTGACATGTAATCCAAGAAGCAAGAGCAAAAACAAGGAATACAAAAATATTACACAAATTACACAATTATATAAGTCTTGTTTCATATGCTGACAAGAATGAACCTTGTCAAAACCTTACAACTTATTCTATGCGCATACAAGACAAATTAGATCAAACTACAAATACAACTCCCTGAAGGAAATGCACATAAATATTGTAACTTACAAATGAATCATGATTCTAAGTCAAGTTGGATGGCAAAAACATATTAGATCCTAACATTTTAATATTCAGATGCAAAGATTTAAGTGTTTATGCATCAATTTAGGCAATTGCATCTGTCAGATTTTAATGCTATCAAAAATGTTTGGAAAAAAATTAATAAAAAAATCTATGGAGAGGGTAAGATACTAAGATCAACTCTCAACAAATCATTATGAATGCAATGCGCTATTTACTATATGCATTAGTTCCAAAGTAAGTATTGCAGAGGTAAAAGAATTGTCATGTAAAAGTACCATTTACCATACAATGTTAGTATTTGTATCTAAGAGTGAATGAGAGAGAATGTGTTGAAAAGTCTTCCCAAACCACCTCAAACATTTTTTAAGCTCAATTCAATAGAAATAAGCTTCTCAAAATACGGGTCTATCAATGGTGGTGAAAAGCAATTTAACTGAACTGAAAAAATTGTGACTAACTTTTGTCTGTAGTTCAAACATTTAAAAAACCCATAGTACTGCAGAACTAATATATATTTAGATATCATTGTAAATGTTGAAATTGGTTTTTTGATTTGTTGAGCAGAGAAAAACTTGAAAGATTTAACAATTGAAATTTTTGTGTTATAAAGCAAATCAGCAAAATTTGGAGTTAGAAGTAGTTATTTTGTGTATGGATGGTGTGGGATTTGCTCTTGGTTATCTTCAAACATATTCTAGTAGTGAAATAAAATTACATGATAAAAGGCTAGTACTTCAGGAATTTTTAGTGGCTTTTAAAACTAAACATAGATCCAATAGTTATCTTTACCTATAAAGATATGTCCAAAATAAGCATGGTTCTAATATATAGCCATTTTTCAATTATAAATTCGCTTCTAGAATTCTATTCAGCAATTTAATGACAATTGTGTAGCTATTAAAAACCAAGAAATGCCTCCTAGTTGCTGTCGTTGCTGTTCAGTTCTATGATATTTTGCTTCAATCAGATTGAGATGCTAAACAAACTTAATTAAACAAACAATTAATACAAATTGTAGAAAAAGAAGCTAAAGAAATTTTGCATATTTTTTAAAAACTAATGGTATAACCATATCCATATGTTGTCCAAAAGTTTATAATGATTCCATTGTCAGAATGTTCTGCAGGCATTTTAATCTGCATTTTTTCATTCTATTAGTGGATGGTAAAATTTTTTTTAAAATAAAGTTTGACATTTTCAAGTTAGCAAATTTATATACAGTTATTGTATGAAATTTGATTTGATTTGTGTATGGATACACTTATGGTTGCATTAGTAAAAAAATGAAAGATGAAAAAATTTTGGCTTAATCTACATACTAAGATTCAAAACTCAAGGAGCACTAATGTTGTTGAGAGCAATCGGTCATGAGAAAAAAGAGCCCATCTCCAATTTCTTGTATGTTCTCATTTAGACTTTTTTATGAACACTAATGTTAGGACTAGGATTATGCCTTTGATCCACATGATCTAAAATAATTTATATTGCATGTTTTGGTGACTCTTCACAAAATCAGCCAGTGGGGATTTGTTCAATTCTTATTTTCATGACCTTTCACAAATCAGCCAATAGGGAACTTGTTCTGGTGTCTCTTTGTAGATCAGCAAATGGGACTTTGTTCTTATCTTGGATGACTTTCCAAAAATCAGCCAAAGGGAATGAGACTGGTCATTAAGTTTAAGCTAGTCATCAATTATTCTTTTAAATTTCATCTTCATGTTTTTCTGTTGTTAGTAGAAACACATATCTCAACTCTTACATATATATAAGTCAATACACTTGCATTCCTTACCTTTTCTTGTTCTCTTTCTTGCTGTTAATCCATCTTTTTTGTACTATTTTTTCTTGTTTCCTCAATCCTTTTTCTCCTTTGTAAATCCTGACAGTTAATCATGAAACTACCACTTGATTATAATAAATAATATCCTGATATGTTTAGCCAGATGCATCTCATTTGTGTCAGGAATTAACTTATATTATAAGTTGATTCCTCTTCTATTTTTGTAGCTGCAGGTGTTCTTATTTAGAACA
>JAULBW010000667.1:0-30153 GCA_032358265.1 Vaucheria bursata | reverse complement strand
AAGAGAAACATTTTGCTGGTAGGCTAAAAATAATGTGAATCACAGCTAGCCACTGAAAAAAATTTAAGCAAATGAAATTGAGAAAGTTGAAATTCATTCAACTAAATCTACAGTAGTATGGATAATGAAACAGAACAATCATAAGTCGATGCTAAAATGGAGACATTCATGAATCTTTTATAGCGCTACCGCGAACTTTCCTGCACAACATTAGCTTTATCAGTAGAGGAGCATTTAAGAGCCCAATGTCGGTTCCAAAATTGAGCTACTTTTGGCGTCACTGTTACGGTCAATAATCCTCGCATAGGACCAGTTAGCAACGTTACCCCATAAGCCATTACAAACTCTCCAGCCGCAGCCTGGTCAACTAAGCTCTCTTTATCTATTAGAGGTATCTGGGCAATGATACTTTTCACATCGAGTCCTTGCTTTAAAGCTACATATAAAAATCCTAATGTACTCGCAAATATGCCTCCGTGGATAACACCCGCTACTGTTCCGTATTTACAAAATAATAATTTGAAGTTATGAGAGCTGAGTTTTTGTTTCCAGCTCTTCTGTTGGAATTCATCTTCAGCTAGCGATTTAACGATCTTGAACGAATTTTTCACTGGGACTGACGATGTACGATTATCTTTTCGGTGCTGATAAGTTCGAATCTGACGGTGTCCTGTATAGATAATTGTTCAGTACATGAAATTGAAAATCGTGATGAGACATCCCTGAATTATTCAACTGTAAAAAGTGCAAAAGCAACTCATGTTAAAGGTTTATTGAGTCAAAACGAAAATAAAAATTGTCTCTGTTTTGAAAAATTTCAGTGCGATTCAGCATATGCAAACAAATACGTTTATCCTTACAAACCTGTAAAAGATGCAAAAGATGCAAAAGCAATGCTAGTAGAATGATGGCCAGCGATTATATTTCGAAGCAGCATTGACGAATAGAAAGGAATATATGGTAAAATGCCAAATCTTTGGAATATTTTTTAATTTTGAAGACTTGCAAGGAATTTCAATTCCAGAACGGATACAAGATACGGATATAATAATTTCTGATTCGTCAGTTTCAGTACATGATTTTCAAGCCTGTCACCAGTATCGTTTTATGCCACGTGGAAGCATTATATTGCTGCATTTTAAAAATGTGCCTGTTAACAGTTTAAAGCATCAATCTAAGAGTCAATTTAATAGAATATGACAAATTAACATCAGTTTCTATGGGATGCTAGTGATCCAAAAACTAAGTATACTCATAGTGGAATCATAATGAGTATAATGAGCAACGCGTTTCAATTTCTTATTCCGGTATTCTTCTTTGGAGCTGCTAGCTGGTATTTTCATAAGGAGAAGGTGACACATGAAATCTTATCTTTTATTTTGAGCTGATGAAAAGTTTTCATTACATATTTGGTGATTTCTGGTTGTTGAGCCGAACACACGGACTTTTAATACTGAATCTAATTTCTCGTGAAGGCTGTGCTGGAAAATCATTTGTTTCTTCAGAATCTTGCTTTCCTATCTTGAATCCCCCTGAAACGTGCACATTATCTGGCAAAGGCATTGATAATGAATCTTTATGAAAATATCTGCGTATTTCTATTAATAATCAATGTAAGAATAGACAAATTTCACGCAGAGTTGGACCTGTCCACCTATTGTGTTCGGACAGTAAATTTTTTTCAAAGATTCGTAATCACAACGGTAGCAGTGTTTGACTTAGATTCAAAAAATTTCGAATGAAAGTGTTTAATCATAATTTTAGTGCAACCTATTTATTTCACAATTTCTTATTTTCATACGTTTTCTAAGTAGTGAGGTTTATATCCGGGCATTTCAACCATCGAATATTTCTATTTTATAGGGAAATTGAATTATTGAAATTCATGAAGTAAATACAAGTAGTGAATTCGATTTATACCTAAAAAATTTTGTCGTTAGCTCTACATTACCTGAAAATGTTTACTTTTTTGTGAAATACTGCGCAGCTTTTGCCCAATTTCAATTTTTACAACTAATGATTTAGTTTTTTACTGACTTTGCTAATTTTCCATTGTCTCAGTCTGTTGCTACAGATAGCCTTATAAATGAAAATCCTGAATCGAATGCTAGCTTCAATGTGAAGGAGATTACTGTACCGAAAAATGAAGTTTATGAGAACAAAACTGAGGTTTCATCTCCAATGTTAAAGAAATCCTTAGGGTTTCCGGAAGGTTCATTAATTGCTGTTCACATAAATAATGTAAGTAATTATTATAGAAAATGTTGTCGATTTTCCCTAAATCGGTGGCCCTCTCTATGATATATTCCGTGTTCGATAGGTTACCACTCCACCGACCTCCGTTTGCTGGTTTTCAATGATGTGTTTAATCAATATTCAATTATCTGATAGTTCTAGATATAGCCAATGATGTCAGTATAGGAAATATCACTTTTTATTCTTTATTGTTGCAAAATGAAAGTTAATTTGTTGTGCAGCAGATTCTTGTCGAGTGATACCAGAGTTACTGTTTTTCACAAAAGTATCATTAAAATTGTGCGAATTCATTTGAATGCAAGCATTACATTTATTCGTAAAACAAAGTGTTAACTGCTGATTACTTTGTTAAATCACATCTAGCTCTGCTCTATATTTGCAAGTTAACCTTCAAGCATTTAATTCTTTTTTAAAAAATAACATTGAATATTTCCACTTTTGGATTTTCTTTATTTGTATGATTTATTATTTATCCTCATTCAACTGGCAATAAAGCATTCACAGAAGCTTTTGAAAACAGTATATTTCCATTGAACGTATCATTTTAGTGGGGCGAATAGCCTGATTTTTTTACTTTGTACTTCATTTGATTTGCTTAAATCTAATGTATGCTTTTATTTCAGGTCATTCTATGTAATACTTGCAATGTAATACTGCCCATGAATGAAAATATCAGCACTCTACTTAATTTCTGCGAAGATGTTGCAGTTGTTCTAATTGGAAGCGTTACCTCGGAAATTCAAAAATTGCAATTGTTAGAATTTGCACGGGAACATAATATTGTAGGTGAAAACGATTGTTCGAATGTACCGCAACATCGATTGCTTTTTGCATCCACCGATATAGGATTGGTATCATTGGTCAGGCAACTTCAGCCTGCTCTTTTCATAAGCTCAGATTTGGCATGTTTAGATCAGCTAAAGACGTTTCAGATTCCCGCAGTGTTCGTGGGAGACTCGAGTATACCTGACTCGTTCTGTGATCGAGTCCACTCGCTCGACGGTGTGTATGATTTGAAGAATAGGAATGAATGCTGAGTATTTGAAATCCTACCGTAGTTATTTGTATATGAGCTGAACACATTTCAAATTATTCCCTTAATATAATTGTAACATAAGAATATTTTGAATTTTTCTGCTACAGTCCTGGATACCCTTTATATTCTATAAATAGATAGTCTGCTGAATGGTATATTCTATTATTTGAGAGCATTGTGCTCCACCGAGCTCCCTTTGCTAGTGTTACATATTGAATTTTATAATCAGATACGTAGCTGGTAATTTTTGTGTGCCCGGTGGAACCAGTTCATGGAAATATCAACCTTACTAGCACCAGCAATAATTTGAATATGCGCTAGAAAGTCTAATGTCAAAATCATAATCTATGTAGCATAAACTTCAAAATATATTGCCTTATATGCAGTTACTATAATATTGCTTACATAGGTTAAAAAAATCGGTAGGACATGCAAATTTCACACATAGAATCCTGCTAGGTTAAGGGCCTCTACGGGTACACAATAGAGTAAAGAAGTATACTTAAACTAGTAGTTTGCAATGTATAAATTTTACATGACTGACGTTAAGCTTATTTTAACATATTTCAGCAGTTCCAAGTAATTTATGAGCTGAACAGTTTATTTCACCTATTTTGGAGATGTGAAAGTTAAATTGAAATACTGTTATCTCCAGCATGACTATTTCTTATGTAAAGTACTGCTGTTCTGTAAATTGGTTTTTCTTAATAGGGTGAATTCTAGTACTAATATTTTCAATGTATGATTATTTGAATTCCCGAGGACAGCTCAAACTCAAGCATAGCTTGTTAAACATAAGTAAAAAACTCAAATTTTTTTGTAGAAAAAGTATTAAATTCCCAAACTTTAGAAGATAGTATTGTGCTTTGTACAAGAAGCTTTGTTTTATTCCTTAGGTTTAAAACATCATGATACAGAACTATTGGGTGGATTAATTCTAGACAGAAACTAATTTGCAGAAATAGAACTGGTGAAGGTTTAAGTCAGGCTTAATCTCTAAAGATACGCATGCAGTTTTTGCCTTTTTCTTTACTTCTTGACAATTCTTAACCTCAAAAAGTTTTTAACATGGCTGTTACTTACATTCTTAATATAGTTCAAAGAATTGGGCAGCAAATTTTTGCATTACATCAGAGCGATGATCAATTTGGTCTTACTCAACCTTTAAAAGTAAATGTTTATAGCAGATAAAATACTGATGGTTTTCAAGGGATAGGCCTTACCATTGCCAGAAAAAAGTAGCTGATACATGTCAAAGTGTGTGGTTAAATTTGAGACAAAAGCTTTAGAATCCTGTTTGGATAAGTTCTCAACAAATTGAAGCTACGCACGTACTAAATTTTTTAGAGCAAATTTTAACCTCATAATTTTTATTGCTCTCATGCAAGTTATGAACGACATATTAGTATAACTAAAGGGAATATTAAAATGATGTAAGGGGCCCCAAATAGTGTTTCCAGTAGGTTATGTCAAAGTAGATAGTTAGTGTCAGTGCCTTTCGATGTGCTTGAATACAACTACTTGAGATAAATACAGTGCAGCAATATCCCCACGAACCTTGCTTTACTTTTTTATCATTAGTGCTTAGAAATTGAGGGCAGGTTGGTATTCTGTACAAGTAGGCAGAACAATTTTAATGCTGGCTTTTTATTTGCCAGTGTGACTGTTTCTGTGAAATTTTCAGGCCCTTTCATAAATCGAGTAAAACAGTACGGATCTAAATAAAACTCAGTGTCCATAATTGAAAGATATTAATCTTAAAATTATGTTAATTGCATTACTTGAAACTTTTTGAATTAGATCCAAGAGCCTATCTTAACAAATAAAAATCTTATGGTTCCGAATACCAGCTGAGTGGTTCGGATTTAAGCCTCAAACCGGTTTCTACAAGATTGGGCAGAGCCCCAGAACCTAAGCATGAAAATTGCTGCTAAAATAGTACTCTGCCTCCTAGAATTTTATCAATATTTGTCAAGAGTCTAAACAAAGTAAAAAATTTGTTTAACAAGGGTTGCAAGAATTTGCTTAAGAGAATAAATACAAGTTTGGGGAATTTTTGCTCATACGGATACCCATTGAGGAAAAAAAGCATTATTATATAACATATGTTTTGAATCTTACTGAATCAAAGAAAAAAGACTCCAAGGGATCTCAATTTTGATGGTAGAAGAATCGAAAATTGTATTTTAATAAGGAAGAGATTTTTTTTAAAAAGGCATAAAAAATCCTAAAAATAAAACAAATATAATGATCTTTGTCGGTCCAGTAAATTGGGCAAACGCATTTGCCCTTTTTTACTAAAAGTTTAACACAGCAAAAATTTATTCAATTGAAATTGAATGAACTATGACAAGACTTCTTAACCGCAATGAGTAAAATGTTTTCTAAGACCCGAATATAACAAGAAAGTTGAATCTGGGAAAAAACTTTCCACGGTCTTGATATTGTTTCTCACTGAACTTTGCACATGAAAAAAAAATTTCATATTTATTAGTAGATGGTTGGTAACCCAAAATTGAATGCCAAAAAGAATTTCAAAAGTTAAATACAAAAATAATAGGTGCTTAAAAAAAACGAAATTTAATTTTCAACATAATAACAAAGTAATATTAATCTAGGGCGACATATTTTTTCATGTTAAAATACCTTATAATATTTCATAAAAGTATGAAATTCATTATTATTCGATGACGTCCGAATTGCTGTTAACCTCTGGATTATTTGGGCTGGTCTTTCCATTGATATCCTTATTATCATCATCAGCATCAGCATCAGCTTCCTCCCAGTAGTACGTACGAGATTGAATGAACGGATCGCATCGAGGAACCATTTTTTTATCCTTTGAACGTAAACTTCTAGGAAATAAAACTTCCTTCAAATTTTGAAGAAATCCATTATTATACACATTGAGTGGCATTTGACCGGGGTCTTGCAGCTGAGTAGAAGCATTTGACTTGTTTTCTAAGAAATTTTCTGGAACTTTCTCTTTTTTCGAGATATCATCTAATGTCTCTTTTTGCACATTTTCCAATTCTGCTGTAAGATTTTCTGAATTACTACTACGCTGGGATTTTTGCCTTTTGCCCGACAAGAAGAGATTCCAAAAAGTTGCTTTTGATGATGATGCGTGTTTTGGTTGCAATTTTTTGTGTGCCTTTACTAAACGAGAGTAATACGCTTCAGCGTCAGACCACTTCGATGTTTCATTTGTAGTCATACCCATGCACGTGAGATATATATGGTAGATCGTAAAACCGGTTATTGTTATCCCCATCACCATGGCCATAAGGAAAAGAACACATAAAGCACGATAGTGAAACAGAAACCACTGAAAGATTAGCGAATAGCTTGAAGGCAGGCGCGTTCCAGTGTTTGGATTGTAAAATACTGATGATCGAATGTTCGATCTGTTCCCAATGCTGATTAAGATGTAAGCGATTACAACGGCACCATACCAAAGCATGAGGCAGTGCACAAGTAGAAAGAGAAGAAAGAATCTGTAGTTATTTTCACCAACACATTGATTGAGCCATCCGCAATGATGGTCGAAACGACCGATGCACCGATTGCACACCCTACAGTGCTTGCTACGAGGCAGCTTAGGAATTTTGCATGTACGACAATCTTTTCCAGCCAAGTAGATTACACCATCTGGAGGATAGTTGTTATAGAAAACAATATTTTCAGCAGATAATAAGCCAGGTTCAACAGTGCAAGCGAAGGCAAAACTTAATAGGCATGCAGAGATCATAACGAAAGGAATGACAGTGTGATGGGTTCCTAAATATTCGTTCGGAATAAATTCATATCCTTCTGACATGAATACGAAAAAGGCGCCATTAATTAACGCCAGGTAAAAAATTTGCAGAAACGGGTTGGGTCTATAGCAGCAGTACTGATGGATTCGATCTGCTTTGCCACCGCTCAGTCGATTACATGTTTTAAGTAAGTAAGTAGGTAACTGTTGAGTGACCTTTTTCGCCATCGAGCTTTTTTCCGGGTCAGCAAACATTAATATATATCCAAGAACTACTACTACTACAGTATTAAAGCAAATGATAAGCACGAAGGGCTCCATCTTTTGCTTCCTCTGATTAACTTTATGGAATGCAAATGAGTAAATGTAATATCATTTATATATTAGTATTTTAGCAACGATCTAAAACGCGAAAATTCCTTTAATGGTGCATATACCTTTAAAGGTATTTGTTTTGAAATTTTCATTTATATCTCTCGTCTAATTTTTGAATCAATACATATGAACTAATACTACGACTTTTAAACTGTTCTGCAGAGCTTTATAAACTTTTTTTTACATCATGTCGAATAATGCGAGTGAATCAGCTGAAGTTGGTTTTACGGAGACTCTATTTAAGAAACGTTCAACGAAACAAGGAGCATTGCGTAAACGCACAAGAAATGAAGAAAATGATGATGCAATAGACGAGGAATATTCGGTAATCAACGATTATCAATTAGAAAAAAAGAAGAAAGTTGCTCCTGTTCACGTGTTTAGCACTGGAAACTGGAAACGTAGAGAATTGGAGGATTCTGATGCAGAAGACGAAGATAAGCTCACAGCGGTACCTATTATAAAGAGCACTCGTGATGCGATGCCCTTAAAAGTACGAGGTGGAGCGACATCTCTTAATGAAACTGAAACTTCTATTGAAAACGATGCTCGAGCAATAATGGAAAGGAGTATTGCCCTTCAAGCTGAAGACGCACCCGATGATATTAAAGTATACAAAGGACAAGCTGGATACAAGCAGCATATAGCTAAAACTCAAAATCAAGTTGCTTCTAATAAACACACAGGTCAGTGCACTGTCCCTCCTGAATATTTTTCCCTTGAATAAATATTTCATGTATAAAATAATAAAAAATTATTCATTTCATTGAAATGGACAGTAAATTTGTCGAAACCATTTTTGAAAATTTTTTATTTTTCAGTGGGGCTTGAACATGAATCACTCCAACTAGCTTTATTCTGTTAGAAAAGTACATTGATAACATTTACAGATCCACAACTTTTATCGCATGCCAGCAATTTTTCCATGATTAGCTAATATTAGGGGGATTTATATCAAGTAAAACATTCATACCCTTTTTGGCCTCATTTTGACACCTAAATGTTTTATACTCTGCATATCAAAATTTTCATTTCTGTAAGTCTTAACTTTAAAATTTTTTTGTTTACTGTAATAAAAGAAACAAAAAGTCGGACACATGCTATCCAAGATGAGTTTCAGACTTTTAGATGAAATGAATTTAGGATGTTAAGATTTAATTTGGTGGTTCCAACAAAGTGGTTACATCCCAAGTTACTATGCGGAAAATTTCAGGTACTCAAGGTCCTATTAGAGCCCCGCAGTATGCCCGAACCACCTCTGTTTTTGATTATCAGCCTGATATATGTAAGGACTACAAAGAAACAGGCTACTGTGGATTTGGCGATTCGTGCAAATTTTTACATGATCGAGGGGACTACAAAGCAGGTTGGCAACAAGAATTAGAGTGGAATTCGAAACAAAAACTTCGAAAAGAGCGGGAAATGCTAGCTTTTCAAAAATTCAGTGGTGGGGATGCTGAGAATGTTAACGATGTGGATGAAAAGGATGAGAAGTATGCGATTAGCGACGAGGAAACTGAGTTACCATTTGCTTGTTTTATATGTAGAGAAGGGTTTAAGGTAAGATATTGAGTTTATTTTGTATGAGTTATATCTTAATAAGCAAAAATTTAAAGCTTATGATGAAAAATTTTTTGCATACATAATTCAATACTTTTTGGCTTACGAACTGTACTAAAATTTGTATACATGAATTGTTTTGAAGAGTTGTTAGTATCAGTTCCAAATTGAGCAATAACTTGCCACACACTTTTGACTCGCCTAAGTTATAGATTTTACATTTTCATCGTACACTTTCAATAAAATTCTCTTGCTTTTCTCTTTCTCTTCTACTGTCATCTCTGATATCTTTCGTGCTCAGCTATACAGTCATGAGCATACCAAATACTTATCTTGCCCAGTAATTCGAAAGTCAGACCTAGCTTCCTAATTCATAGTATGCTTTGAATCGAATGCTAACAATATAGAAACTGTTAAAGCTAGTAATTCTATAATTATTATTTGACAAATAGAAACAGTCTAGAATCATCCGATACTACTTTTAATGGAGTCTTAAAGACTAAAGCTACTTTTATTACTTATTACTATTTTTTAGCAATCTTCATAGTTTTACCACCGTGGGGCGACTAAGAATCTGCTCCACCAATGAAAGGGTCAATATTTTTCTTTTTCAATCGGCATCAAGGACCTTTCGATGATATTATTCTTTTTAAATAACTTAATATTGACCCTTTCAACACTGAGGCAAATTCTTAGTCATCCCACAATGGTGTACCCAGGGACTCCAATTTTTTACATTATATGATGCAAAATTGTAAGTAATATTACTTTAATTTTAATGTGTACATGACTAGTTGGAACGGATATAGATTTGAATTGTTGGAGAATGTGTTGAAAAGGCAGCTAGATTATTTGAATTTTTTTTAGTTTTTCAGAAATTATTCTTAAATTGGACCTTTCGACATAAATGATTGCTCTATGTGCGGAAAAGTCATTTTGCATTTGTTAATTCAAATCTTTCTCCGTTTATGACTTGTTTATTGTATACACTTTTTTGTACGTGGATATCCGAGTTACGAATCACTTCACCACAGACAGTTCCTAGGTCATAATAAGTTCTGTAGAGGATATGCTCCATATGATATTTATTAGTACATATGATCTCATACCTTAATCCATTTCAAATTAGTGAAAGCGCAGAATAGGCCACTAAATTTATAATTTTAATCATGCTTTATTTTTTCATAAGTTATTATTCTGAAATTCGACCTTTCGGCAAAAATAATCTCTTGTAGAGCTCGAAAGTCACAAAAGCATGGGTTGGCCCTTTCAAATCCTTCTTCTATCTATGGGCGTATTCTACACTTTAGCACGTGCTACATTTGCAGTAAAACTATTCTGTAGCACTGCATAGAATGTGTGTCCTTTCGAATCGCGCTTAATTGGAAATTACTGTTATAAAAGATAAAAGGTTAAAATGCACAGATACGCACAGTTCCGAAGTGGTCTAGGTGTAAATGGGGCCGCATATTATACAACTTCTGCACTTGATTCGAATTTTTAACCGAATCTGCTTTTTGTTTATCTGCGCCTCAATTGTTTAATCGATGTGGATGTAACAAATTTTATAATAGCCTTTTATTACAAGCTGTTCAGGCCTTTTGTGACTTTTCCTTACTGCGGTGTGGTATATTTTTATTGTTTTCGTTTATTTTTGTGGAGTAGAAACAAATTTTGAACTACCCGGAATCCCAGAGAAAAGTGCCAATCATTGCTCGACTATTTGCTGACGATTTTTTCCATGTTTTATGCATTTGCTACCTTTACATTATGTTCTATACATCTGACAATTTTTTCTAATTATCAATTTTATCGTGATGCATTGCCAATCGGAGCATTAATTATTTAAAGAGAAAAGTCAGCCCTATTAATCCTGTTTTAAAGAAAATCTAAAAGCTTGAAAGATTCCGCCTGTCAATTTATTTTAAACCTCATCAATTGGGTTCACACACGGGTTTCGTTTAGTTCGTACTGGCCGCACTTTACTTTTTTGTTCGTAAGGAATTTAGTTTTGCTTGCAATTACTTTTGCATATTTTGTTAAATTTTTCAGATAAAAAAAGAATGTCTATCAAATTTTATATTAACTATACGCAATGAAAATTAACAAATTTTTTGATGCATTTTTTCATGTACCGCTGAGACAGATAAGCAGTAAACTTTGGATGTAAGGAATCTGTCGGGACCATCAATAAGTTTATTATGTCCTAAATTCATTGTATCTGACAGTATGAAGCTGAACTTGACATATTTGGACTTTTTTTAGTTTATTTCGTATATCTGGAAATTCGTCAAATGTAGATTTGGTGTGTACGAAGTTTACTTAACATTGTGATGATGCCCATGTCACGAATTCTTTACATATTATTTTTTATATTGAAAGGATCCGGTGGTTACTAATTGTGGGCACTATTTTTGTGAAATGTGTGCGCTTGAGAGATATCGCGAGAACTCGAGATGCATAGTATGCGGAAAAGAAACAGGCGGGGTATTTAACTATGCCAAACGTT
The DNA here is from genome assembly GCA_032358265.1 of Vaucheria bursata. Taxonomy (NCBI): domain Eukaryota; class Xanthophyceae; order Vaucheriales; family Vaucheriaceae; genus Vaucheria; species Vaucheria bursata. Next base: position 18,660 of record JAULBW010000667.1, on the reverse strand, counting down.
TGGTGGATTTGATGACTAAAAAGGGCCTCTTGAAGAAAAAAGTGGCCGCTGATGAAGATTTTGAAGTGAAGGATGAGCTTGAGCTGACTGTACAGAGCGTTTCAAGGAAGGCACAGGGAGGGTGGCAGTCAGTAGAGGATTAGAGAGAAATTCTATAATAATAATGTTTAGCAGCTAGTGCCCTCCCCCGAATATAACAGCAACATGGCGTTTGCTGTACGAAAGGTCAAAACTTTGGGAGATGACTCCAAAAACAAATTTTTTCACATATGCAACTTTAATGAGCCTTTACATTCATAACCGAATTTCCGGGTTCAAGGTAGAAATCTCATGGGAACCATATAATTTTGGAAATGCTGAAATATTAGTCCATGTATACAAGTAGGCCAACTCTTCCAATTCATTTTCTATTAGAAAAATTCATACTTCGTTGCAGCATTATTTCAATCGCAATATTGAAACTTCATCTTTTAGAAATTCAAGATTTTTATTGATTCTTAACCAAAAGTTAATTTTATTGATGCGAATATAAGAGTATGTGTTGTTCTAATCGAATATAAGTGGGCATGTTGTTCCAATCGACTTCAAAAACATACCAATGTTATATTCGGGCAAAAATAGATTGCCAATTTGCCATATTCAATTGATACCGATACATGAATTGGAACATATTTACTCATATTCAATCAAATCAATAATGTAAACGTTCTAAGTTTTAACCATGATGATGCCCTAGATGATCACATCATGGAATCATGCATTGGTTGTTTAATTTTTGTCATGCGGTTAGATGATTGCGTGATGCATCAGTGAAACAATGATTGCGTGATTTTGATGAGTAATATTTGCCTAAATAATGCCATTGCCTAGGATAAAAAAAAGTCAGATATTGTACATCATCCATTCATACAAACCACTTCCTTGAAATAAGTATCAAGAGAGAATAATTTAGATGGAAAAGCCATGTCAGCTGCCACGAATTGTGGGGGTGGTAGGTGTGTTGTATATTACATTAATATTTCTCTTTGCACTTTTATGTGATGTCATCATTTTATTCGAATTATTAGTTTAAATTGCTTATGTGACCTAAAAGCTGTTCTTATTGCCAAATTTTTGTGACAAAGACTTATTAATTCACACAAACAGCGTTTATTGTGCTTATTTATGAGACAAGAACGTCAATTAGGGTGGGAAGTGTTATGGCTTTTATCGCAGGGCTTTGCATGGATCCAAAAACTCTGGATGATTTCAAATCCAAGTCCTGCACTGTTAATGAATATCTGGATGAGCTTAAATCCGAATCGTGGGGTTTTTTTAATTTGAAAAAAATTGAAAAAAAGTGTCAAAAATATATGAACCATTATACATTTTGGTTCATATATGGATTTAAATATAGATTTACTTCTGTTAGATTTGTGCAAGCTCTTCTACACTTGTTGTTTAAAAGACTTAGAGGCAGGGGACTTGAATCTTCATTGAAGCTGCGACCTTTTGTTCACAGATAGCAATTTTTTTGGTATTGGTTTGCTTGTTCCAAGTCTTTACTAGTTTCACTGCTGGATCTGAGTAAAGCTTTGCTTTATTGGTCTGACAAATGTTAATAACCGTTTTGATTGGTTGGAATATATTTCAAACAGCTTTTTTTGAAACACAGTACCACTGTATCAAAATATTAACTAATTATTATCATTAAATTGATATACAATGTATTAATGCTTTGGCGGAGCTTGACTTATATTGCATTTCTTAAAACTGGAGTTTTAACATTTCCTCGTGCACTGCACATTGTTGCGTTTGCTAATACTATGCCGACCAGCTCTTCAAAGTTGCCAACAAAGAAAGCAGTGCAAAAGGAGGATGCAGCGAAACCAGCTCTTGTTACCAAACCAGATCGAATAGGGAAAAGAGCATCTGCTGGAAAGAGAAAAAATGACGAATCTGAACATGATGATAAAATTGATTCTGGATCTGACAAAGCCACTAGTAAGCCAAAGCGAGTAGCACGTCAAAAAACCAAAATTGAAGAAGTGACGATTCGAGATCCAACTCCCCGCCCAGAGCTTTCCGATTTTCCTTCGATTCGCTACTTTAGAGCATTAAGTTGGAACGTAAATGGATTGCGCGGCACACTGAAGAACTCTCCTGAAGCCCTGTCAGCACTAGTTTCACGCGAACGTCCAGATTTACTTTGTCTTCAGGAGACAAAACTTCAGGATCAGCATGTCTCTATGTTTGCAGCATTGTTGCCGGGGTATGAAGCCCATTGGAGCTGCTCGACAAAGAAGAAGGTAGGCACCGGTTGATATATAACCTACTCAATAGTGCCAGGACTAAGAAGAAATTATTTATTCAAATGTTGTATTTAAGAATAGGGTAGTTCAGTATTGATTTTAGTTTACTATGTAAAACATACCTTTAATATGTGTACATATTTATTATGTAAATTTAAAAAAAGGAAAAATGGCAAACTTATCTATCACTTCATAATCGAATAAACGCCGGCAAATATCAATGCAACTAAATGGTGATGATAATAACTGCAACTAACTTTGTATACATAGAGAATCTGAAGAATTAGTTTTAATAGAATTGTTCAGTAAGGTTTTATTACTGAAAAGGAAAATAAACCGTACAGTGGACTTTAAATGTGATTTATCACCTAGATTATTTTAAGATACTAGCATTAAAACTCCAGCCTTCATATTACAGGCTACAGCACATCATCTTTTCCTTCGAAAGAATTTTTGCCCTAAATATTGATTTTCTCGTTATTATGAAAAAATGATATATTTTTAAGAAATCAAAGGTGCAATAGTCTTTCAGTAGTTCATATATATAGATATATATGAACAATGGCCCACAGAGCAAATATTGCAATGTCAGCATTGGAAGTAAATCATTATGAAGATATTGCATCGAAGCTAATGCAAAATGTAATTTTTCCGTTTGATTTGTTTTACTGAAAATTTAGGGGTATTCGGGAACCGTTGTGTTCACATCGAAAGTACCAGGTGCCCAAACGACTTCAGCTCCTCAAACTTCTCAGAAACAAGCAAAACTCACTTCATTTTTCGATAAGACCAAAAAGACCAAAGTTGCGAAATCAGTGGATGCTGATATTGAGGGCAAAGAATGTACTTTGAGTGGGGGAAGCGAGCTTCCTGTTGTCAGTATTCGTATGGGGTTTGGAGCGGATGAGGAGCACGAGGGGGAGGGAAGGGCAATTACTGTGGAGTATCAAAAGGTAGACAAATAGTTGCAAAACCTAAAAATATTACATATATCATTCATTGAACAGTATTTAACTACCGTATTTAATGAACTTTCTGATGGATAAGTAGATGAACCAATATGGGCGACGAAATTGAGTGAATCGTATTAAGAATCACCAATAGTCAATACATCATGTACAAATCCAACGAGTGTCTTTGTCTGATTCGTCAAACTCTTTCTCCATTAGAAAATTTTATATGCTATTGCAGTACACGTTATAAATTAGCTTCATTTTGAAAAAGCGTCAAGACCGGATGTTAAAGGTTTTGCCTTAAAGGTTTTGCCTTAAAGGTTTTCCAGAATAACCATTACAAATGTTAGAAAAAACTAATTCTCTTTTAAAGAATTTTGAAATATAGCAAATAAATTAAAAATCAATTTGTTTTACATTCAGCTTCATATTTTCGGATGCATAGAATGTATCTGGTGATTCTGTCAGGTTCGCTATATCTAAAGTTTTTTGCATTTTTTGTATCATCGTACAAGCTCGAAAATTACAAAAGATGTTGCAGTGAGCTTTTAAGAGTGAGCGACTCTCTATAACTTGAACTTTAACAAGTATTCGCATCATCCCCCTCCCTTCTCCAACTATAAAAAATGCCAGTATACTTTTTTTGAGCATTTGCAGTTAGGACTCAAATTTGTGAAATCCTGGATGAAATCTGAAATGATAAAAAAATTTTTAAAGATTGAACTAGTTACTAGGAAATAATATTACTATTTGGGTAAGCGTTTTTTATCATTAGAGATTGATTCAGTTTCTAAAGTAATATATGTTTCTACATTAATCGAATATTCTTTACATCCTATTTGTTAAAGAATAATGCCGACCGAAAATTCCACTAACAAATTCTCTGAAATGAATATGAATTTTAGTAAATGGTTCTTGGCTATTATGATTATTTACTATAGTAATTTTTAAAATTTTGAGCTTTTTTCTTTATTTTATGAATCAGATAAGTCTCAAAAATCGAATAACGACGAATTTGAGTTAATAACCAGAACCTCATAAATTTTTGCTACTTCGAGTCCAAAATGCAGCAATTAGAAGATAGTTTCAACCAATTAAATTTAACTGTGTTATAAAAAAGTCGATTTGGTCTGAAAAATTATTTATTTTGAAGTTTTATATCCTATTTATATAGGTTTATGCTTTGAATTTTTTTGCAGTTTTTTGTTGTATGTCTGTACGTACCAAACTCGGGCCAAAATTTGAATCGGTTAGATTATCGTACGGAACGCTGGGATACTGCCTTAAGAGAACATGTGTCAGCTCTAGAAAAAGAAGGGAAACCTGTGATTGTCATGGGCGATCTTAACGTTGCCCATTTGTAAGTTTTTAATAAAGAATAAGCATATTACAATGGAATTGCACTAAGCTCTGTTAAAATTTCTTGTTGAGGAATCTCAATGAGAGAACAGCGCACATAGAAGAGAGAGAGAGAGTAAGATTCATTATGAGAAAGCAAAATTAAATTTAGTGTAAAATTATTCCAGAACAATTTCTATGGCTCAACTTCAACAAAAGCTACTATATAATGAATGGCTAGCACTATCTCTGGCAAGCTCATTATTCAGGATTTAGCTTTTGGGGTTTTAATTCGCACGAGTTCTTAATTAAATCAATGATAATAAGCATTCTCAGTAATACAGGATCAGAAGTGCTGTATTAATTAACAAATGCTGTTATGCGATAACGGAGGATTGTTTTGTTGAGAGGTTATGTTGTATTATAGTTCTCTTAAACCATGAAAAGATTTCCTGAGAAATTGCAATAGTTTCTTAGACAAAATACTTTGTAATTATATTTATAGAACCAATCGAAAGCTTGAGTTCAAAAATATTATAATTAGAATATTTTTATACAAAAACTTAAAGGGATTCTAGTATTGATAATCGCATACAATATAGATAGATTTACTGAAATTAATTAGGAAAACTTCTTGGACAATAGTAGCTTATTAGCACTCGGGATACAGCAAATCCGCTTTAAAGAATTTTCGTACATACTGAATCTACGTTTGACAAATTTTCAGCCGTACGAAATAAACTAAACGAGTAGAATTGTGTCAAGTTCAGCTTTATATTGTCAGATACAGTAAATTTCGGATATAAGAAATTTATTGGTGGTCCCTACAGATTCCTTACATCCGAAGTTTACTGTAATCCAAATTACTGCTGAAATTTAAAAATAATTACGAGCAGAACTGAGTTTGTGCTGTTGATTTTTCTATGATTTTTTGTGCAGGTATTAATAATAGTTGTATCTATGTATCTCGTATTGATTACTAAAAAAGAAAAGTTTTTGAAACTTAAAAATCCTATTTTTTAATGCAATTTCGACCAATTTAGAGTACATTAAAAGAAAATATCATAAAAGATGAGATCCAGTGGCTGCCATCTTTACTAAAAAATTGCAGATGCGTATTAAATTGTTGCCAAAAATATTTTAATTTTTGGCATTTTTGTATCAACAAGCATAAAAAATATCCTTTTAATGGCATTGAACGATTTTCAAACTGATCCTATGCACCCAAATTAAAAAAATAATAAAAATTAAATTCATAGCGTTGTTCCTAATTGTTAGATCTATTGATTTAGGCATTTGAAATTGAAAAAAGTTACGTGTAGAGTTGACTCTATTTTAAAAAGCACGGAAAAAATTTTTTGATCAGGATTGTATCCATCCACTGTAGGAAATAAACATTTTTGTGTTCACTTTTAGATTCTATCTCGTTTGTTAAAAATTAACTTTAATGAAATATCTAAATTTTTTAAATAAAGATATGAATACTTGACTGAAATATACTACTATACATTAATTTTTATAGGGACCTAGATATTTACAATGCAGGAGCACATCATCTAGTAAAACAGGCTGGATGTACTCCTCAAGAGCGTGCATCTTTTGATAATTGGGTAAACCCATCAAATAAGTCCGAGACGGAGGAAATCGGGGCTATTCGGGATGCATTTAGGCACTTTTACCCTACTGCTCGAGGATGCTACACATATTGGAGTACACGTACAAATGGGGTAAGATTTTTAAATTAGGGCATATTCCTATTTCAACTGTGCATGCACTAGATAAAAATGTCAATTAGAGGTAATATGAAAAGTGAAAGTTCCGTTTTGAGGTAGTGTTATATCGTATATTCTTAGTATACAGTGCAACTGAATTGCATAGGATTTCGCAAAGATTTTTTCATTGGTTTCAAACTTTACGTTTGAGAAGTCATTGGTGACAAGTGCCATGTTACCAGAAATTGAGAACATTGCTTTCTCAGTGAAAAACTAAACGAAATATGGATGATCTATTCGCTCTACTTGCGTGATATTTTACTCAATTGTAATGTATTGAAGAATTTAATGTACTCCTCCTTTTGTTGGAGAATCTTTGTTTTCTAAAGCCCGAAATATCTTTGTTTCAAATCACCTGCTTGATATCTGAAACAAACATACATGAGAAAATTTACGATGAGCGTAAAAAGTTATTGTTGAGACGACCAACTTTCCCCGAATGCAGTGCATACCGAATTTCAAAATCGGTTGAGTTTAGATTAGTATAAATTTGTATATAAGAATTATGTAAAGAACCATTAGAAAAGGCATGTTTTGGACTTCATATCGAATATAGAGTTGAATATTGAGTCTCGAGGAGATATGGCTCAACAAAATTTCAAATTTAATGTTATATTTGGATTAAGGTGGTAATTGTAGATCGCTTATTGGTGATAAAGATTTGGGAAAATGCATTTACTTCTGTTATCAAGAAATTTATATTAAAAGTTGTTAAATTGAATGAATTGCATTGATTTTCTGTTCTTTGGATTTTTGACTTCAAAAGTTTAAATATGCTCTTTTTAAGTAGCATCTTTTTGAAGTAAACATTGTCCAAATTCATTTTTAAATGCACTGTGATTTTTTTTGTATTACATAAAAAAATTCTATCTATGAAATGTCCTTATATATCTATGGAGAGATGAGCTTGAGTCATTCCTGCTAAATTAGAAGCTTGCCTACTTTTAAATTTTTCCAAATTCAACAAAAGGATCAACCGATGATACAAGAGATTTCTTCATTCAGTAAAAATCGATTAATTTTTTATTATTGAGATTGTAGAACAATTTACTAAATTTAAAATTTTTAACCTTTTACTAATATTCAAAATTTTCTTTTCCTTTATCTTTCCTGAACAAAATGAACTGACTCATAATGAGTCTGAAAGCTGAATTTTTGAAGTGCATTGCGATTCTTTTGTGAAAACGGCATTTATCGGACTATCTGATTCATAGTGAAATTAGATTTATTTATTATAAATATATTCCTCTACGAGTACTCTCTAAAGTTTTAGAACCATTTTAAAGTGCAATACAGAATTTTAAAACCTCGAAATTGAAAGTCCATATATTTCTTTAATTTTAATTTAAAATAATTATTCTTTGAATAATTGTTTTGATATGATGCTTTTCAATTAGTTGCCTTTATTTAAAATAAAAGTTAAAAGAAAATTGTCTTTGAAAATATTAACTAGCCATATCAAAGTTGTACAGTAAACTGTGGAAAGAAAACTCCACTTGATTCCACTGAATTCGTTCACTGTACTCGAAAATCTGACTGAATCCGGTATGATGTATCTTTTTGCTTGTTCTTTACTAGTGAAAATTCAGTAAAGGCAAATTCGGTATAGCTGAAGTTTCAGTATGAATTTATCAGTACCATTTCACTAATTGCTATGTTAGGTCTGAAGTTTAACTTGGCACATATGCCTTTTTAATTTATTCGTTATAAGTGAGAAATATTTAAAAGTGAAAATTCATTATATTCGAATTGATTGCTTTCCTCTCGTAAAATGTATGCTTTTCTGTTTCAGCGAGCCAGCAACAAAGGCTTACGCCTAGATTATGTACTCTGTACCCCCAAATTACTCCCCAAGAAAAATGCAGATGAGAAGAGCACTAGGCTTGAAGACTATCCATCGATATTTGATGTATTTCATGATGACGCTAGTACAGTTGGGCTGAGCGATCACTGTCCTGTTGGATTCACATTAGAGTTAAATTAATTGTATCCAAAAATTTGATTATAATTTTTCAAATTTTTTCCCCTAATTTTCAAGTTTTATTCATTCTCTTTTTTGTACTAATATGTATACATATATATATATATATATATAAGTTTTTGAACTTCCACAAAACGAATAAATCGTCATTTTCGAAAATGAAAAATAGGCAACTGCCTGTAAAAACTATAGAAAAATTATTTTCAAAAAAAGTATTGCAAAATTTTGCTGCAGTTAAATGAAGCTTATTAATACCTACGAATTTAATACCGTACAATTCCGGAGATACATGTAGAGGAAAAAGGTGCGTAAAATCGATTCAAGGCACTATTGGCTAGGATTAGACCAACATATACGTTGTAACTTGCATGTTCATATGATAAAGCTTACCATCTGGTAATTTTTTGCATTTTTCATCATTTTCGATATCTTCTCAATTATCCAATTTTCATTAAAAACTCAACAAAAAAATGAAAACTGACTAATAGCTTGAATCATGCTGTAAGAGGTATTGAATCAAGTCAGATTCAAACCCATAAGTGTTCTGTCCAAAGGTATTCTGAATAAACTTCTGCTAGATTTTAACATTTGTTAGAATGAAAATATCTTTATGCCTTTTCACTGCCAAACATTGACCTTTCATTTATTTTTCTTATGGACAACCTTTACTATCGTCAGAATTGATAGTATGCATAGATGACATCACAATGCTAATTAGTATCGAATGTGCCTTGTTTAGTGTGAAAAGTTGTGAATCACCAATCAAAATTCAGACTCTACGGAATATATTGCTCATAGAATAATTTTTTACGCTCACTTCCCAAAAGTTGAATAAATTTCTTTGGTGTAACTTTTGCAGATTTGTTTTTGAGAACTTTAAATCTTATCGACCAGTCGAGGGATTTCAGAAATTGAGCTTTTACTGACAGCCCAAAACTTACCGCAGAATAAAAAATTAAATCTACCATTGTTAGTTTTCATACAAGCAGGATTCAAGTATGGTGTTCATGAGAGAAAAAAAATCATAGCATATTTCTCCAAATATTAATCAAAGGCATACTTAAAAAAACAAGTCCTTTTGATTCGTCACTCTCCACTAGTGTAATGACTATTACCAATTTTCTTAACTTTTAGAATAATTTCATATCAATAGCACACCCTGCATGCATGAGATTGCGCTTCTAATCGTGTTTGATCAAAATAAACTGTTAACTCTTTCACTTTGCACTGGGGCTCATATTGAAAATATGCAACATTTGAAATTTTTTGTTAATAGTCCTTCGAAAAGTACGATTCTATTATAAGGCAAACTCGGAAATTTGAGAAAAATTTTTATTAGATCATCAATTTAACTTTAACGCTAATTAGATGGTTCATTTGCACATGCATGAGAAATGCAAGATGAAGATGGATTTCTGTAGCTTACATTTTCGAATGACAGAATAATATTTAGTAAAAGTATACAAAGATAAGAGTCAAGCACAAAATATTCTTGGACGAAAAAGAAAGATAGCTGCAGAGTGACTGTCCTATAAAAAAATTTATGTCTTGTGCAAAATATTAAACAAGCAAAACGAAAGTAAAATTTTCAATGCATTTACATCTGTTTTTAGATGCAATACTGCAACCTTAACATCTGGGGACTGATTGAGCCAAAACTCAACTATAAAGCCATGCATGTCTTAACTTCAACTTAAAAGATTTTCGTGCCAAACTCGAAATAGTCATTATTTTGTTTATACAATAAATGTATTATCACATTCACTTGTCGCTCCATCGGTAACTTTTACAAATGTATACTAAGCAATATTTAATATTCTGGAAAGTGCCCGATAAGTGCATAATAGGCAAAACTGAGCAGCCATTCATTTATTCACTCTGCAAGTGGTTTTTTGGAGTAAGGATATCCCCCTTTGCAGGAGGCACAGCCTCATTTCTAAGTGGTGAGGGATTGGCAAGCCAGTACTGTGGAGACATATTTTTAATAGGTGATGGAGAAGAACAAGGGGATCGCGGAGAGGCAGAGTACATAGTCGACCCGAATGAACTCATTGGCGAATACATTGCTTCATTTTGAGCATTTGAAAAAAATGGATTTCTCTTCTTGAAATTAGAAATATCGGAAAGCTTCGGGATAACTTCGTCCAGTGATTCCATGGAAAATGATTTGTCGTTGGTAAGCCAATGATGGTATGTGATGTCTTCAATAGATATCCTCGTGTTGACATCCTTGTTGAGCATTTCGTAAAGGAGATTGCAAACCTCTGGAGAAAAGTAATCGGGAAATGTTACATTTTCTGTGCAAATAAGCTCAAGTGCTTTCACAGCTGTCGAACCTTCAAAAGGTAGGTGGCCGGATAGCATTGTAAATAACACGACCCCAGCGCTCCATACATCAGAGCAACGAGGATCGTATGCTGTCGAGTGCATGAAATTGAACACTTCTGGAGCAGTATAGTGAGGCGTCCCACACATTAAATCTTCACTAACACGTGGCGTTTGGCTATTTAAGCACTTTACGCTGAAGCCAAAATCCGTTATTTTTAATTTTCCATCTTTATTTATGAGAATATTTTCTGGTTTAATATCTCTGTGAGCAATGCCGTGGGAATGAAGATATGAGAGGCCATCTACGATTTGCTCAAAGTAATTCCGCGCCGTAGTTTCGTCAATTTTGCGGTGCTTCACTATTTCGTTGAATAGCTCCTCGCCTTCGATGTATTCCATGACCAAATAGATAGCGGTGCTGCCGTTCATCACTTCCTTCAGCTCGACAATGTTAGGGTGCTTCAGGGAAGACATTATGTTTATTTCATTCGTAATCGCTTTTTCCTTTTCGTTCTTGGTGATCCAATCTTTGTTGATGACTTTAATGGCGACGAACTCATTCGATTCAACGTTCTGCCCAAGTTTCACCTCCCCACTACTACCTTTACCGAGGGCCTTTAATAAAACATAGTTTCCTACTTTAAGTACCTTTTTCATGGATCTATCGGGCGTCGAAGATGGAGTCGATACGTTGTTACTTAAATCTCCTTCAGTAAGCGTATTTGGTAATCGTGATTTTAAGCTTTTTTTTGAACGGCGGCGAGAGAAAGTACCGTTACTGCATTTTGCATCACAAGCAGGAATTTCAGCGGTCGGATTATCAGGTTCATCCATGGTAGTTACGATTAAACCTTGATGAGATACTGTCGTCTCTGCAACGCAAAAATGCCAATTGTATCACAACGATCGGTGATGCTGGTACAAATAGGTATATGTGCTGGTAAACTTGTGTTTTTCTCGGTGGATTGTAAATATGATTCTCATGTGTAGCTTGATAAAACTGCAATCAGTTGGAATTTTTTCAAAGATATTTCCGCCTGGAAATCACATTTCAACGAATAATTACCAACTTCAAGATACTTACGATCAGTTACGTGGTCCCAAATAATATAAACGCTCAGCTCAAAATTCGGTAAAGTAGCAATAAACTCGGCTTGTGTCTCATTTGGATCGACTCGGCCCCAATGGATAAAAAAGTACAATCATTCGAAGTAAAAATTTCAAAAATACATAACATCGGACGAAATTACCATTTTTCAGTTATTATGTATAGCTGACAAACTTGTGTTGCTCCATGATTAGATTTATATTTTCAGATGCTACAAACTTTTGATGCAACATATTAATTTGGTGATCGTTAGAGATGAGCTATGCATCAAGATTACAGTATTTTGGTTGTATCAAATTTGTCATGCTAGTGGAATCAAACTTGAACCAAATAAAACTGGTGGAAGGCAGTAGGCATGTTTTCGAAAAAAACATGTTTACCTTCCTAATGCTGCAATTCAGTTTTTTATCTCTAGTTACATACAGAAAGTAGGCTTTTTGTTATAATTCTGAATTCTTCCCCATATCTCTCCATTTGTTTAGATCAAATTTTAAGGCTCTTGGAAACAGATCAAATGAACTTTTGTACCACAGATATATATATATATATATATGAATACATTTGTAACTGATATGTCACATGACTAATAAGCATATCCAGATATTTCAGCAAAAAACAAAAGTTGATCAAATGTCATCTTTCAATCATCTAGATTCTTGCTAATGACAAAAATCAACTGGATATGAAAGAACTATAATCCATTCTTTTCAGTACAGTTTTTTTCTTGGTTAGAGTGTATAAATATAAGTCCAACATTTTCAATTGCATCAATGTGTTTTTTTATCTTTATTGAAAGACAAAAGTTAAGCACTGCTATTGTGCCAAATATTGCTTATTCGCTAATCCCTGAGTATCATGTGCAATTAAAGATTCAATAATATACTTTCTGCTAAGTACAAAATAACAGAATCTGTTATTCAATGAACCATCAGTTTAAAGAATATCAATTGTATATGTGAATCTATTCATATGCACAAAAAGGGTTAAAATGAAACTGCACTGCTGATAAAAAAAATTACAGCACTGTACATTTCAAGCGCTTGTCCTTACAAGGGCACACATGTGGGACTTTTAAAGCATTTTATAGTTAAATCTAGAAGCACAATATAAAAACTTAAACAATCTTGCAAATTAAAGCCTTTCCTAATCTTTCTGATAGTAATTAAATGAAGTTTGCTATACTTAAATTAGATAAAACTACAAGATATCAAGAAAGGGATAAATAGGAAATTGAGCAATACTGCATAGAATTGATCTGTGCAATATTTTTCTTGTGATGTAACAATGAAATCAACTTTAAACAACAAAATAGTCTGGTAACAAAAACAGGTCATGTTGACAGTTTAGTTTGTTAAATATAATGAATATAGAATTGAAAAATCAGTGTAAAATTTGTTTGTAAATAGCTAAATGGGATCACAAGTTGACTTTTATATATTCAAAATTTGAAGCTAAACATGAACACTCGCACTTATCCATTCACTTTCTAAAAATAATAACTTATCAAAATTGAATTTGTTATTTCTTGAATTTCCTGTAGACAATAGAAACACATTCATGGTACGACCAAACAGCTTTAATCACTTCTCTCAGAATATTCATTGATAGTAACAATATGAAATCCCTCTGCTACTCAGAGATTTACAAGAGCATAAAAATTTTGGCAATATTGCTTTCAAAATTTTTTGCTAATATTACTACACTTTTTATTTTGATAATTTGACTGTGCATATTTTTTCAGGAAATTTCTTGCACATATTTACTTTCCAAAAATCTTTAATTTTTGTAATTATTGCTCTTTCATAGATTTAGAAAATACAAAAGCTTCTTCTCTGCTAAGTTTTAAAAAATTTTAAACATTTACTAAAAGGCATTTCTTCTGAACAAAAATTACTTGTGTTTTTCTATATTTGAATAATAGATTGCTTTTTTCTCCAAAACAAAGGTGTTTATTCTTGATTAGTTTTTTCATGTATTTTTCAGTTTGTTTTTTTAATTTTTTTTAAAAGCAAAAAAAGTTGTGAACTTTTTATCTGAATTTAAATAGTATAATGTTGGTCAAAAAACAATTTTATACTTGAAAATATATTCCTTTTTAAATTATTTCTTTTTTTATTTAAAATTAAAACTAAGCAGTTATTACATGAACAGAAAAAGGATAAACTAGGCAGTATGACTCACATATGATTTACTTTCAATAAACTGAACTAATAAAAGGACAGTGCTTTAGACAAGTTAAAGTCAGCTCAGTAGTTTTGTAAGCTTTATCCTATCACACAATTTTTTTTCTTTTCTAACTCTTTATTTTTCTATCATTAAAATGAAAACAATCTATATAAGCAAAAGCTAAATAAATTTCCTTTAACTTTTCCGTTGCCTAGTTTTTAAAAATGCCAGCATCACCAGCACTGATATTTTAAAAAAATTAGAAGAATCAAGTTTTGTAAAAAATTAAATATGGAAACTGCATTTAACTATAATATCCTAAAAAATGGTGTTTTATTTAAGAACAAAACTTTACAAACTAATATACAAGCCGTTACTTAAATATGCAGTTCCTAAAACATTACGCATGCTGTTTTGCCATTTCCGTTAATGAAATGTCAATTATGATAGTGTTGCTAGCAGGATTTCAGTGAAATAATACCAACTTTATAAATGTAAGCATAGCTAATAATAGAATTTTCTCTAATAGTTGTATCACTTAGATGCCTACATGTCTACTTTTGCTCTCGTTGACAATTTTCTTGTGCTTACAATAAATACTTCGTAGAAAAAAGGATTTGTGAATGCTCCAAAAAGTTTTATCTTTGATTTGGAGTCCAACTTGTTATGAAAGCAAGGGAGTATAGGCTCTGTAAAAACTCTTATAACACACATTCCAAGGTCAACAACTGTGATTAATTAATGCTCGTTTTTTAGCAAACACAAAAACTGTGTCAATAATTACTTTTAATATATAGATGTCGATTAACTGACTAAAGAATTGTTAAACTGTAGAACTATATAAATTAAAAATTTAGATTTGGCACAGCATGTAAACATCTTGTGCATTAAAATTTCCATATAAATTTACCTCTGTATTATATCTATTTTTTGCTTTTTGACAACAGCAAATGAGTTTAAACTGTGCCATACATTACATATGTACATGAACACTATTTTGATACAAACATAACTAGCCAACACCAATCAATTCTTTCTCCACAAAAAACTATTAAATATTTTTCAGGACATTCCATTTTATTGTCTTTATTATGAACAACAGTAGGTGCATATATTTGCAAAATATCTACCTTCAGTTTTGTATGATGCATTTTAAAATCATACTTTTATTGTCACTCAAAGTAATGTCATTTTCATCTTTGAAAAGTTGCAAGTCAATTCAAATTGAAAGATATTTTAATAGCTATAAGATTTTAGTTATCTGGAGATGAAGTAAGGATGCTTGAGCCAAGCAAAAGCTGACGTGCTAGTTTCACAAACTATAATTTTCAATAAACTATGAAGTGTTTTCTTCAGTAGAAATATCCTAAACATGAACTTCCTTTCTATTTACTGTTGCTAGCAAATCATACTATGCTTACCCAAATCTGAATATAGAAAATAATATATGCTGCTGCTTGTTAGAAATTTTTAAAAAATACTATGGTCTTTGAACTACTATTTTAACTATAAATTTAGTGCATATTATGCTAGAAATTTAAAAAAAGTACAAAAAGTAACAAAAAATGGAAAAATAATTTATTCTTTGAATTCAACTCTTAACAAAAAATAAACTAAATTTCATGACACTGAATATCAGTTTGTGCCCAGTTGATTTCTTGTGTGCACATATGCCATGTTTTTTCTACTATTTATTTGTCTGCAGTTTTTTAAAGCTGGAATTTTTAATTTGGAAATTAAATTCCTGGTTTGATGCATTAGACTTTTCTGATTGATTTTGACTTAATAAAATTTTTGTTGTTCAGCATAGTAAAAAAAGAATTTGTCAAATAAGTAGCCTTAAAATTTAGGTATTTTTCCCACTTGGAAATTTATGGCAAGCTACAATACTTTATCATGGTATTAAATGCAAATAAATATTTTACTGCTGTTAAATTTTGATAGCAACATGTTTGGGCAAACACTACTAGACCATAATAAAATGTTTCAAAGATGTTCAAACTGAATTCATTGGCTAAACTGATATTTATAATTTAATTGCAAGAAAGAAAACCGTATTCAACTAATGTGGTTTCAATGTACCAAGATACAAATTCACCCTGTGAGGTAGCAGCTAAAACTTGCAACTTAAAAAAAATTCTTAGATATTGCACTGGAATTATGTTAAAGAATTTTACAAAACCTTATAAAATACTAAAAACAATAAATTACTATTCCAATTAGCACATCCATGATTAATGCAATAAATTAATTACTTGAAGCTTTTAAAATTGCCTTAAGTCTTTATAATTTTTAAGCAGTTGTTAAATGAAAATCCAGCATTATTACTAAATACACAGTCACACTTTTTGTTGTTGCAAGTATAATTGCACTTGTTGGCTTTTTGCAAGTCAACTCAAACTTGAAGCTAAAGTCTCAACTACTGGTATGAGAATATACTACAAAATATTAAGGTCTGATGTAAATAATTCAAAAGTATTACCTGTACTTTTGCTTAGGTTTTAAGTTAGCACTAACTCAGAAAGGTTTTGGAATTAGAGAACCATATGCAGTATTTTCAAGTTAAACAGAAAAAATGTTCATGAGAAAAGCCAATTTATAGAAAGGAATTAAATAGTTAAAGGTACTACATATATATATGACAGTGCTGTTTGTAAGCTAGCTTCTTAACATTGGAAATTAGTTTTATACATCATACAAGCAAGTATAAAAATTGTCAGGCAGATATAAATATTTTCCTTCTCTTTTTTCCTCAATTTTTGTAATCCTTTTCTGCATTTGCAGTTTAAAGAAAAAGGTAATTTTCTAAATTAACATTTTGGTCTGATATTGAACACTTAAAAATTTGGTCCTTTTAATTCAACAGTTCATATACATTTTTAGGCATCATTAAGTCCACTTTTTTCACCACAGAAACTGGCATGTATTTGGATATGGAGTTACTGTGGTACTAGAGTTTCTCAAACTTTTTTATGGAAAAAGTCAACAAGCAGAAATGGGTTGAAGGCAAAACTTAAAAGCATTGACTGCTTTTAAGGAAAGAAGTGCCTTTATGGGTAAAACAAAAGATGGATTTAACTAGGTTTTGCTGCAAAACTAAAAGAAAGTTAACATTGTCTGCTACAGTTTTTATTGAAGGCTATTTTTGATTTAGAGCTTTAAGATATTAGTAATATTTATGTCTATTGTTAAAAAAAAGAAATTAACTTAAAAAATTGCTACATTTACAAATGAAAATATTAAGAATAAAATGAAGATGGATATTATTTTTAATTTTCCTTTCAAGATTTGATGATGATCTGCCATATGTATCTATCTCTTTCATGACGTACAAATGATATCATGCGATTAAGAAAAGGTTACAACAAGTCAAATCAACACTAACATATTTAACATCACATTGTTTGCTCAATCATTATAGATGACATTTGAAGTTAACAGATTTGATCTGCTCAAAATAAGTGACAAAGATATCTAAAAAAATTTACTTAAAAAGTTCCAAGAAGTTGATATATTTTATAAAATGAAGTGAACAAGAACATGCATGAAATTATATATTGTACTAGAATGAACTACATGCTGCTTTAAACAAGGTACATTTAAATTTCTTTTTCACATTTTTCAGTATTTTATTATTACATTTTATGGATTCTGAATGAGATTAAGATGAAAACAGATAGGCTTAGAAATATTGGACTGTTCAAATCAAGCTAAACTGTTAGGCATAATTCCTATATTGCACATGCAGTATCACCTTAACAATGGATTTGGTTTATCGTGGAATCGCGCTGCTAATCGGGATATCAGCATACAAGGAAGAAGATGATATTAAGAGCGCTTTGAATAATTACTTGGAAGTATCATGCCACTTAAGGATGTGCAGCTGTGACATTTTAGACGCCTTAAATTAAGAATGAAAGAGCAACTGCTAGTATTGGTGGATTGTATAAAAAACCACTACTCGTAAGTAATTAATTACCATTTATTATGTAATAAATTACAATCCAAATGAAAACTAATCACTCCCGAGTACTGATGATTTTTACACAGTCTACCAATACTAGCAGTTACTCTTTTATTTTCTAAATTTTCAAATTTGTGGCGTCCAAAACGTTGTAGCTGCACATCCTTAAGCAGCATGATACTTCCAAGAAATTATTCAAAGCGCTCTTAGTATTATCTTCTTCCTCGTATGCTGATATCCCAATTAGTAGTGCGATGCCGCGATAAACCAAATCCATTGTTAAAGTAACAATGCATGCGCAAAGTAGAAATTATGCCTAACAGTTCAGCTCCATTAGAACAGTCCAATGTTCGTGAGCCTATCCATTTTTATTTCAATCTTTTTTGTAAACCGTAGAACAAAAAGGACAGTAGTTCAGTATATCTGCTCGATCCAAGCTTGGAGACTGCAATGCTCATCTAATAATGCTGCACTGCTGTCCTCTTTTCCCCATGGCCTACAGTGTTATGGATGCATTAAACAGGCAAGATGTAAAACAGCAATGAAGTGTATTTTACCCAAACACAACTGTGTTGCTGGAAGTGAATGTACTTCACAGCAATACAAATTATTTTTCTAACCTGTCACCATTGCCCGTCACCACATTCCAATATGTAGAACAATGACTGGCCATAAAACATAATTCCACAGCTATAAAATAAAATTTATCCCTTTAGAAGCTAACTCCTAACAGACAGTAATTACAGCAACCTACACATT